>MQRK01242167.1:2569-17649 GCA_001938485.1 Girardia tigrina | reverse complement strand
AAAATGTATTGATGCCAACGGTTCATACTTTGATTAATAAACTTTTGTTTCTGTGAATTTGCACGTCTTTGAAGTTTGTGTCACAAAACCGCCATTATTTTTCGACCAACCTAATATTAAAAAGAATGTAATTTTTATTTGGCATTTTTTGTTTTAATGAGCATTGACAAACTTCTTTATCAATCCGTTTTGAATTCTGCCTTGAATTAATTAGATAAAAATTAATATATTTTTTTATAATTATTAGCGTAATTTTCTCCTTAAAATGTGATAGCAAAGGTGAACCCCCTGCAGGTTACCCGTTAATCATTTATCGTTAAGACACGTTATGACATCAAATATAATTTAAGCAAATATTTATTATTATTATTTTATTATAATTATTATTGGTACTTATTATTGCTATTTCAAGGTTTAATGAATAAAAAAATGATGATATTGGATAGACAATATCACAACTTAGATATTACCAACAAGTATTATAGTCTTAAAACATTCCAAATGGTTCGTAAATGACCCGAGACATCATTTGGACTCTCGGACAATAAGTCGGGGTCAGTTGTAAATCTACGAAAATCCATTCATCGTAAGGTTCGTCATAACCCGCGTAATCCGTTGAATCCGATGTACAATGATTTCTTATCACAGTCTAATCCACTCTGAGGCTAATTTCCAAAATACGATGAGAAGGGGCGACTGACCCTTGCGTCTGTCTCGACTTGCTATCTCTACCCATGTCGAGATAAATATGACAACAACTTTTGATATAGGGAAAAAGTTATTTTTGGTAGCCTAATTGACTCAATTTTGTTTATAATTTGTATAAATTTCCTATTTTATAAGAAAAAATTTGAATAATTTAAAAGAATCTTACTAAATAAATAACAAAAAATCACAAATAATAGTGAAATAAAAAAATTAAAATATCAAATTAATTTAAATAAATAAATAATTTTTTACAGAAATTCAATAAATTATTATTTATTTATTTTTTTTAATATTATTTTTAATGCACTATGTCAAATTATTTTCTTCATTTATTATAATGATTATTATAATTATATTTTTAGTTTTAATGATAGATGATATGAAATTTAATTTATTGGATTTTTTTAATAATTTTAGGTCTTTCTTTTTTTCTATTCAAACATATTTTTTTGTAAAAAAACAATTTTCTATTGAAACGTTTTTCTTCTGATGTTTGGAAAAAAATTATCATATAATATTCCAATTCCACAGGAGCATTTTGGGACAGAATCGCTTCATGGAGATGGAGGATGGAGACTCGCCGGGCATTGTTGCATTAATGGAGATTGTCTTATCAACCACTTTGACGAAGATAATTTTCCAAACTTTATTTGTATTTCAAAATTGATAGTTTTTAATTTATATATTATCTATTATTACAGGCTACATTATCTTATCTGGAGATTCCATTGTTTTTGGAATAATCGTCCACCACGTAATTGTTGGGAGATCAGGCAACTTTCACTCACATTATCCATTTTATTATTATTATTATTATATAATAAATGTTGTAATGAAAATATTAATACTATACTTATAATAATATTAGGTCATCAAGTATGAAATTTGTAGAACTTAAGTCAAAGTTTATTGATTATTTACCAATACAAATATTTATGTAATTCATCAAAGTATGCAACCATATTATCGACATATTTTTGTCATTTGAGCGGCAGATTGTTGAGACTATTTGAATAAAAATTTGGTGGACGAGAATCAATAAATTCTTAAAAGGCCATTTTAAGGCATCTTCGGAATTGAATTCTTTACTTATTAAAAAGTAATTCAAATTGTCGTAGAGCACCATTCGTATACATTCATTTTGCTAAACTTTTGATATTATCATATTGGATCCACTTTTCATCACAAATGAAGATTCGATTCAAAACATGATCACATTTATAACGAGAATGCATCATCAAGCATGTATTTCAATAATCAACTTTTTCATTATACCAATTTCAGAAAAATTATTCAATATTGTTTGCTTTATAACTTCAAACGTTAGTGAAAAATCATAACCATTTAGTGATGGATCCGACGCCACGGTTACCTTCAGTTCATCATTGGTTACCTGCGTTTCTGGCCGACCCCGAGACAAATTATTGAGGTTAAAATTACGTTTTTACGAATTTCAAAAAAAAACAAATTTGAGACTATCTGCTACGTAGAGGCCATTTATCTGAATGTACTATTAATGTTTCACATGGTTTCTGATGCTAAAGTTCCACGTAAGAACTCGTACCTCATAATAGTTCAAATTTCTGACTTTTCTATTTTTAAAAATCCTAATTTTTAAAACAATTTATCAATAATTTTAATTAATTTTTATTGATGTGTTCTATAGCAAAGATAAGTAACAATCAAACAAAAAAACTGAGCAACAAAATGTTAAGCCATTGTCAAATGATAACTCTTTGAATTTACAGTAATCATATCTACAAATTTCATACTTAATAATATTCAAATTATTATCATTTATAAAAGTTGACTTTCACTTATAAGGAAAGAATTCTATTAGGGTGAACCAAAAGTCTTTTCGTATTTTCTACGCCTTTTGGTTCAATTGTTTCTTATTACCAAATAAAGATATTTTATATACATGTGTTATATGTTTTTAAAGCTCTTGAACTGCTCTATCACAATATATATTAAAACTTCTAATTAGTCGTTAATATAATTTTATGGTCTTTTAGAAAAATCATGGAAAATTTTGAAATTCGTGTTCTTTTACGCCATTAATGGAAACAGGGCTTAAACGCAACTGCAGCAACAAAGAAGATATGCGAAGTTGAAGGCGATAATGTGGTCTCAAATCGCACTGCACAAACTTGGTTCAAAAGGATCAGCGAAGGCGACATTGACCTCGGAGACAATGCACGTTCAGGCCGACCTATCACCGTAGATTCCGGAGCAATTCGTGAAGCCGTCGAGACAAATCCGTCAATAAGTACTCGCAGATTGTCGGCCAAACTCGATATTCCTCAAACATTCATTGTGCGACACCTTCAAGCTCTTGGCAAGGTCAATAGACGATGTCGAGAAGTGCCTCATGAATTGACACTGATTAAAGCCGAAAAGCGTTTCGAAACTTGTCAAAAATTGCTTGAAAATCCGCGTGATGACCGTTTCATCCGTCGAATTGTAACTTGCGATGAAAAGTGCGTTTACTTCAATAATCCAGATCAACAAAATCAGTGGTTGGACCCCGGACAAATGACGAAATCGGTAGCGAAACGAGATCGTTTATCAAGGAAGGCACTTTTGTGTGTTTGGTGGAATTTCGAAGGCGTGATTCACTTCGAGCTGTTTCCAAATGGTCGTACTATCGACGTTGACCTTTACTGTGCCCAACTTGATCGAATGTATGCGGCACTTGGCGAGAAATACCCCGCTTTGATCAATCGAAAGCGAGTTCTTCAACAACAGGACAATTCAAAACCGCTCACCGCCAAACAAACAAAGGAAAAAATTAAAAATCTCGAGCCCTTTAAACTTCTTCTACACCCAGCGTATAGTCCGGATTTTGCGCCACCCGACTATCACCTTTTCCGCTCTATGGCACACTTTCTTCGTGGTCGCAGCTCCAATAATCTGACCGAGGTCGAAAACGGGTGTCACCAGTTCTTCGCTTCTAAGAACAAGGATTGGTACCGCAACGGGATCGCACAACTTGCCCATAGATGGGTTCAAGATATAGATTCAAATGGTCTTTACTTTGAAACTTAAATGTTTTTTATTTGTTGTAAAATTATGTTTAAATTTTTAATAAAAAATACGAAAAGACTTTTGGTTCACCCTAATAAATTACACCAAAAATATTTTTCTTGGTTTTCCATGTCTATTTTCGAGGAATATTCCAGTTCCCCGTGAAACTTTACGTACCCAACGTTACGTATTAAATGAATGAAAATTACAGTAAATTTTATCTAAAATATAATTTATAAATTCTAAAATAGATCAAATGGTACAACAGGGGTTTTCAAAGTTTTTCTTAGGCGGACCAATTCAATATTAACGAAAATTTTGAAGGGCCAAAAAACGTTACTGAACAATATTTTAATATTGCCTGTAAAGAAAACTAGAAAATCAACAAGATGATTTTCGAATTTCTTTTAACTTTCTAAATAAAAATAATAATAGAGCAATTCAGTTAATAAGAACTGTATTAATCAACAACAATTTAACGGAAGGATAAAAAATCTTTAATCACAATATAAAGAAAGTAGAAGGGGAAAGTAAATAATATTATTTTGCTTAGTTTATACGACTTCAATATAATTTCTATCCATAGATTTTGTGGGATTTTATTGAGTTTGTTTGACTTATTTTTGTTCTTTGGTTGTTTCTTTTTATTTTTTATTTCGAATAATTCTTCGTTCCAAGCCGCTCTATTAACATCCATCTACCATGCTAATTCATAATTTTTCATCCATTTTTTTTACTTTTCTTCCTTCAATTAATAATTCTTTGACGATAAATTATCGTCGTTTACTTACTAATTAATTATTTTATAACTTTTAAAAATTAATAATAGTATATATTTCATAATTATTTACTTTAACTTAATTTTTTTATTTATACATGGTTGTCTCGGGGCCAACCATCTCAAGGTAGCAGATTAAAGAATCGCTTCTCAAATGGTACTTGCTCCGAGCAACTTACTGATGTAAAGAAAAAAAAATAAAATATTATTTATTTATTATAATATTATGTGTGGACAATAGGACACTACAATAAGTTATTAAATATATTAAACTATTTTATTATATTTTATTTGTAATATTTATTATTTATTTTTTAATAAAAATATAATATATCGTATCGATATAGAGGGCCACACTTTGGGAACCTCGGTGGTACAGAAATATATATGATAGGGAGAAATTATCTGGATATTTCTTACTACTTCTTTTTACTAGAATAAAATATAAACTCATTACACCATCTTATTAACAAATTGTAAGGATCAAATTTCAAACTTGATCACAAATACAGATTATGTTTTTGGAAATAATTCTAGATTAAGACAAGGTGATAAAGACCATCATAAAGGGGAAACATGAGATGAAATATCAACTCCGGAACAGGGAGAAGACTCAACAGGTCCTGATCCATGTTGAAAGACTACCGACAATTATCCAAGAAATCGGTATGAAGAAGCTGGCGAACTAAGGGGTTCTAAAGTCCTGGAACTGGATCTCACAATTGGTCGTTGCTCATTGAATGATGACGCCTTTCAGATGAGGAAAATTGAGAGTCTCCATACTTTCAAATTTATTTGTACGTCATATAGAGGAGGTCCATAAATTGTGAGTTTGTTTAAATGTGGGGCTAAAAGTAATTTTTCCTGCACGTCATAAATAAACGCACTAGCTATTATTTATCTTTTAAGTTGGATTGAATATTAATATTACAAACAAGTAAGCACTAAAACTTGTCTTATATAACGAGTTATGCTGACACCATGAGATTTTAAAATCATGAAACTGGACCTCCAACTTGGTCGTTGCTCATCTGAATGGAGCAGCCTTTCAGAAACAGAGGACTGCGTCTCTCTTTAAGAGTGACCCTCGAATCAAAGTCGTTTCCCTACTTACGAAGATATCACTTAATCCCCGTAGGGCCTCCCATTTTTCAAAAGAAATGTTAATAAAATTAACAGAAAATTGCGGTTGTAACTCGTTTTGACCGCCGATTTATATTTCTTTCTTCTAAATTGTTCACAGATTATAGAAAAAAAATACTTAAAACAAATTATTTTAAATAAATAATCGAAATATTAATTATTTTCTCATCATTTCTTCTTTAATATTATTTTGGATCAGTCATAAAACAAAATTCAACTTTTAAATTTATTCAAACCCCTCTTTCAATGGGGATCTTAACTTAAGAATTAGAAATTTATGGTGTAAGATTAGCTTGAAGACACGATGAAGCCCCTCGGGAGGGTTATTGTCGTGTGGGTCTTATGGAGAGACGCCATGTTCTCGTCCCCCATCATTCCTTTATCCGTCCAAGAAACTTGGGGCAACAATTCTCATACAGGATTTCAACTGATCTTAATCTTAGATCATTGGGTACATGATTCAAGATAAATTATTCCTAATGGAATTTTATATCTCGTTTATTTATCATTTATTCTCCTTATTTTTTTTATACAATTGTTCTTCAATTTCTTAAAATATTGTCACGAAAATATAAATTTTATATTTCATCAGATTATTTTTATGATAATACGTTCCTATAGAGTCTCTGACCCTTTGGAGAATTATTATTATCATTATTAATATAACTTGATTAAATAGAATTATAAGTATCATTAATTATAATAAACACAATATTCAGGTTGAGTATATATAAATATATAAATATATATATACATATATTCTTCGTTTTTTTCCTGGATTATTTGATACTATAATTCGCCTGCGAATATTATCCGTCAGGGTTACGCAATCAGCCGGGTTGTCACTTAACAAGCCCATTTTCCAGTCTCCAGGGTTCGGTTTTCATTCGGTAATGAAACATTATCGCTCCTTCCTTTCCCAAAGATCCAGATGCAACCGAATTCTCCTCCAGTACCTTCCTATTCATATTCTCCCAAATAATAAATCTTTACTTAATTATACTTTATAAAAATAAATTATTAAATTTAATTAATGATCAAAAAAAATATAAAATTTAAATCAATTAATTTTAATATTATTTTTTTAATTTCATTAAAAATAAATTAATTAAATAAATTATTAATTAATAATTTTTAAGAAATTTTATTATTTTATTTTTAAAAATAATATATACATTAATATTTTTAATACTAAAATTTCAATTATTAAAAAAATAAAGAATTACGCAACGGTTTTTCTTAACGGATCACATTACCGTTGGTAACACGGAGAATGTGTCGACTCGTTTCGCACCCGTTCCGTCATCCGATCATTTGCTCTCATTCCAAATGTTTTCGTAATTTTTAGTTTCTGACTGAAAAAAAAAATATAAACATTCGAATTATTTTTTGTCGGTTTTAAATTACAAACATATTTTACTTTATCATAACCTTCAATCCCTTTTTTTTCGTCTCGAGCCTTTTTGATTTTCAACGGTTTCCAAGCCGATTTTCGACGAATTTATCAGTCAGACAAACACCCAAACCGAATCTTTCTCTCGGTCTCCGTCGAAGGGTGGTCGGTTTATCTTTGATTATCATTTTCTATGTTTTTTTATCAAGAAAATCGAATCCAATCGACACGGATAGTGAAAATTATCAAAACACACACACACTCACATTGGATTGGTTGGAAATTATATTGTGCAATTGGAAACTGATTTCAATTTGTTTGACGATCGGCGCTGATTCGTCAACTGGCGTTAGCGTGTTGTCGTATCGGATAAATCATCCAATCAAATCCCAGCAACAGAAAAGAAGTAATATAGTATTTTATCAGGACGATTTCAGTAACCTGGCATATTATCAGCATGTTCCAGCAACAATCGCCAGGTTAGCGATTACACTTATCACTAATTTTGATGATAAATTTTCATTGTTATCTCTTTTAAATTTTGACCGGTACTTGAGATTTGAACGTTTGTTAAATTTTCTTTCAGATTCCCAACATCCGACACACTTGGTTTATCCGCAAATTTACGACAGATTGAGAAATAAAAATCATTTGTCAGAATTTTACAATTATGATTTAAATCCATGCAACGGACAGCGAAATCCGTCGTCGTATTTGACGCAATCCTCGAATCAAGACTTCAGCGACTTGAAAACAAATCCGAATTTTATTAATAGTACGTTCTTTTGTCTTCTTCTTCTTTTTTATTTTATTAATATTTTATCAAAATTTTCAGATTGCAATATTCTCCATCCAATGTGGCCGAATCATCTGGATTCAATTCCTCGTCCGCAAATGTCTTATCATCCGATGTCTTATCCCCAGTGTAATTACAGTCATGTCACAAATCCCACCGGAAGTCAGTATCAAATGCCACTTGAAAACTCAGTCTGGTTGGAGCAAATGAAGAATATGCCCATTGATCCGGTTCAAATTCAAAATTATCAAAAATTGAATATCGAAGATTACAACGTCATGTTCGGCGCTCAGTATTCAAAAAATGATTGTAAGTTGTATTTTCAGAAAAAAAATTTCACTTGTCCTAATCTTCCTCTCGTTAGTAAATCCTTCGAACCGAGAAAAAGAATGCGTGAGGTGTGGAGTGATAACCGGAAATGCCTGGCAAAAAGACAACAACGGTCATTTTCTATGTATGGAATGTTTCCGGTCGAATTCCTACGTTTCCTCAACACTCGATATGATCCCGCCTTACAAACGCAATCAGTTGAATAAAAACCTAGCCCGAAAACAGGTAAAATATTAATAAAAAACCGGAAAAAAAATCTATTAAAAAATAGAAAAAAAATTACTGATATTTGTTTTTATTTATTTTTTTTATTGCCTCATTTCAATTCATCGTTCGAAAAAATATTTTCTTTTTCTCTGGGACAAAAATAATTAGTAGCAATATTTGACGAGAGGAAAAAAACTTGTTTCTTCAGTTTTTTTTATATATTAAAAAAAAAACTAATTTCTACCGAAACTGGCGACTCATTGGACATGTGGGGCTAAGTAAACATGGGACACGGAGTCAGGAAACTGTGAACGGAATCAGATGGAATCTAGATTAGTTGATGGATTCCTGGCAGCCCAACTTGGTGATCGGTGCGGCTCGCTTGTTCTTGCCAGCTGACTTGGACACGGTTGTTTATTCGATACGGCGAAAATATTTTATCCTATGTTCATTTTCTGGGCGCCAATATTGTTTATTTATACCTGCGAGTAGATGGAGACGCTTGATGCCGAACAATAAGAAAACTTTTCTATCAATCATTTAGTCTGTCCTTCTTTGAATATTTATTATTATTATAACTTATTACAATCCTTAATATTTTCACTAATAATTAATTGAAATTTTCCCGTTTCTTTTTTCTTTTGTGATTCGTATAACTAGGGGTTTTTTGTTGTTGGAGATGGTCGAAATCAGACGATGTTTTTATCAAAAGCTTACATCATATTTTATCATTTTAATTGACAACCGGAGATAAACACTCCGCCGAGTAGCCAGTTGCAACTATGATGTCAACCGAACCGAGTGGATGACATCATAGTTGGTTTTAATAATATAATATTTATTTCCCTGTAATTTATCAGGAAATCTTTCTTCAGACAGCCAAACGAACCGGGCTTCTATGCTCGAACTGTAAAACAGAAAACACAACTCTGTGGAGAAGAAACAGTGATGGACAACCGGTTTGCAATGCTTGTGGATTGTACTACAGACTCCATAAAGTGAGACTGATAATAATTATCATCAAAGATAACCTTCCCCCATTCAGACTCATCGGCCACCATCAATGAGAAAAGAAACATTACAAACGAGAAAACGAAAAACGAAAAAAAAACAAAATATGTGTATGAAATTCATGGGTAGGTGATGATCGATTTTGCTATTTTTGAAATTTGAATCATTTGTTTTTGTTTTCGGGAACATTCAGAACAAGAATATCCCATTAAATCAGAACTCGCCAATTCCATGGACCAGCAGATCCTGTCATCACCATTTTCGAATGCCCCCGTTCATATTTCGGCTCATTGTTTACCGACAGACAAATTCGATTCTTCGTTTCGACATCACGGATTCGATCTTTCTCAGCCTCCTTCGAACTTGCGTTCGTCCAACGTTAATGAGCTCGTCCATCCGGCATCCGCACTCCCACATCATAACGGATTTGAATTCCTAACGCAGCAATAATAGTGGAATACACTAGATCTTTTTAATGTAGATTTTATAATAGAATTTGTTTGTTTCATATTTTTAATTTATTGTTTTAATCGTTACGAAAATATTTATTATTATATTTATATATTTTATAAAAAAATTTACCGATCCGTATCAAATTTTAATGTGTAAAAGACAAATTTCTTTTTAATTTTATTGTACGTGTTATCGGTCAAAAAGACCTTTACGTAACTTCGTTTTAGTTTAAATGTATTTGAAACCTTTTGTGTCTTTTTGTATCTGTGACCATTAAAGATTGTCCGAATTGGAAATACCCCCGCAAAAAATGTTTAGTAAAATAGATTAGATTATTAATTCGCATTTACCAATGAATAAATACATTTCCCAGATGGATTACATAAAAAGATATTTATCATAAATAATAGGAAAAGAAGGAAGACACATTCTTCCCTAATTGTTCATAAAGAATGAAACTCTTTTGTCTCAATTCGAAAATGGTTTACATTTTTTTCTTTATTTTTTAGGAAAATTCTTTCTTTCTGTTTAACATGTTCAATTCTAATAATAATAATAATAATAATAATAATAATAATCATAATAATCATAATAATAATAATAATAATAATAATAATAATAATAATAATAATTGTAATAATAATAATAATAATAATAATAATAATAATTGAACTTATAATATTGAACTATTCCTAATAACTGATATTAACAAACTACCTTAGAAAATAAATTAAATCAATAAAGAAAATAAATGATATTAAATTAATATAAAAGATAGTTTGCTTTAATATTGATTATTGTGTAGTTTTTTTTGAATATGCCCCCAAAAAGTTATAACAAATTTCTAAAAAAATAAATGTATGAAAACAGACTTCAGTGTTCTTAATAATAATAATAATAAATGACATGATATTAATTTCAATTAAAATTATTTCAATTTTTTTAATTAAATTAAATAAAAATAAATAATTATTTGTTAATTAATTTTTTACAGAATTTGTCCCAGACTTTAAATTGAGAAAATAAACATGAAATAAAAAAAAATTATAAAATTTGGAAAAAAGATTATTTGGACCGTGCTGATCGGAATTGGAGAAATTCAATAGCAGTTACTGAAAGAAACAGTGATAACCGTTACAAAAGAGACCCAAACCAACGATATTGGGGCATGTGACGGGGGCGACTGATATGGGCATGGAGCACATCTTTTATGGTTGTTGCTAATGTAAAACGATACTATTTTCCTATGGAATTCGTGAAAATGTATCATTTAATAATGAACAATGAGATAAGTACTGAAATATCACCTTTAAGAGACCTTGTCCAGGCTATTTACACATTCGTGTTTTTTCATAATATTTATTCTCATTTCAAATAAATAAATATCCCCCACGAAAAAAGATGTCGTTCTCCTTATTTTTTTTATAATTAAAAAAAACAAATTTTAATTTTTTTCATTAAATTATTTACAAAACCCGACCCCCCCCTCGTTATGAAAATAAAATCTGATTTTTTTATTATTCGTTTATTAAAAAGGATTTTTATTAATTTTTTCTGATTATTTATGTTTGCAAAATAAAAGAAAGAATTTGTGGTGAATGTGGGCCGAATAATTGATCGGGTTGGTGATTTGTCAATGGAAAGAGTGTTTAGGAGTGTTCCGTCAAATGCGCCCATTGCGCCCGGCATAAAATGGGAAACGAGGGGGATTGTTTATGGGAGATCCATGTTTCAATGGGTTTTCTGTGTAAACCATTTTTCAAACCAATTTTCTTTTTATTTCACTTGATTAACTCTTTTTTTAATCATTTTCAGTTTAATTTTACTTTAATTGTATATATTTATTTTTTTTATATTTTTTTGTCTCCTATAAAAATTGTCACAGAAAAAAATTTTATATATTTTTATTTGTGTTTCGGGTCATAAAAACATTATGTATTAGTGAAAAAAAACATTTTAAAAAAGAAAAAAAATATGTTTTAATAATTAAATCGATTAATACTAATTAAATTAATTAGTAAATAAATTGATAAAATATGATTTATTCCTCTAAAAAAGAAAGTGGACGCTTTTAATCATTTTGACCCTTAAAGGGTTATGGTAAGATTGAAGAACTACTGGCTTCAAAATCAGGATTCTTAATGTTTTCTCATACATCAATAATATATATAAAAAATAGACACAGTAACGCTAAAGAAATATAATTATCAAAAGAATAATATATTATGTCACACGGGCGATGTGCCGTTTGTTGCCATTTGAAAATATTTCTTTATCAATAGCATTGCGCAATCCGCCATAGAACAACAATAATACTTATAAAAATAACAACAAAAGCAACAAAAAATTTATAAAATTATTTGTTATGAATTTGAAAGAGCATCGTCAAAAAAGATGGAAGCATTTTTGTCAAGAAAGCGGAAAGATAATAAAGTTCTCTTTGAACGAAATACATACGGATTCTAAATATTTGTAACTGATAAAATAACAACAGTCGAATGGAAAGATTAATAAAACGAAGATTCAATCAATGACGATCACGGTAAATAAAAGGAATTATAAGAGATAAACTAAGAATTAAACGAACGTTCTTCTTCTCAGCTCGAATACCGCCTCTTTTACACAGTCGATCCACCAAGGAATATAGAGAAGAACTTCGATGTAACAAGATTCCCTAAATATATGCTGCAATTGTCTGGATTGACGTAGATAACGCAGGGATTGATAGGTGTAGTGACCCGGTCAATTATTATATATAAATTATATATAATAAATTGTATATATAAATTTACAAAAAAATATATCGATTATAAAAATCGATGAATAAAAATTTGATATTTTAAAGTTATCTGTCCTGGACTGAATTTTGATCCTATCATTTGTGGTGTTGTTTGGACCGTGCTATTATTTGTCAACTTAGCTGAGCGAAGTATTATCGAATCGAGACTCAGTCATCTAATCGTCGAATCGTATCCTATTGCCGGAAAATATCTTATCAATTTGCCGAATATTAAAATTGTAATTATCAAACATAGAACATTCAAAAATAACCCGTCATCTTTCAATTACCAAAATAAGAAGCAAATTAGAACCAAATTAGAAGAAACGAGACAAAGAATAACCAAAGTTGCGTTGTCAAGGAATAATAGAATCATCAATTTGGTATGTTACATCTTCGCCAATTACTGTGGTATTAAAAATCTTATATACGACTTGGATTCAAGCATGTTTTTATTATTTAATATAGTTTAATTAAAAGTAAGCATACGTTTCAATTAGCTCTTTTACAATAGGGATACACTGTAGGAAGCAGGACCATAGAGAGATTAAATGGGCGGACATGTTCATGATTCTACACTATAAACCCCTACTAAATCCAAGTTTTAATTTCCATAGCTTGTAATAATACAGTTAGTATTATGTCGAAGTAAAACTGCTGGCACGCCCATTGTACTGTCCTGCCATGTTTGCGTCATTATCATATCCTTGTCCGATACATAAATCGAAATTAAGTCCAATTGTTTAGCAGTCCCAGAATTCGAAGGTCCATTTCAGTTCCTGTCTTTTGTGTAAAAGATGATATCAAACATGATGAATAGTTCCTCAACTGAAAAGTTTGTATTATTAAATAACTTCAAATACCGAACTACGAGACTGGTTTTTCTCTTTGTAAGAACAATCTGGAGTTGCACCCGCAATCATAGAAAAATACTTGGAATTCTGAATGAATGAAGACAAATAATGGACTTACAGACACCTGAGGTTTCCAGTGATTTGCGAAGTCTTTACATATAATCGTATAAAAATGGATCGTACTTAGTAATTCTATGACATAAGAAAATTTACTGTTAAAATATTTATATCCTCATATTGTTGATCTCCATGGTGTTCTTGAATCACACTTTGACTATATTCCTCGTCTGGGTACATTATTTTATTAAAACTGGATTCATCAGTAAGTCGATATTTTCCTCATCTAATTCCTTGAAATCTTACACAAATGAAAAAGATGGCAAAATGTGCTTTTTGTTGTAATTTTGCTTTCTTTCGCCTTTTTGCTGCCCATTTAGATGTGATCTCTTCATTTTGCTTTCTTTTTATTAGCTCACTTTCTATATATATCCATGGAATTTAGAAACCTATTTTGAAGGCCATCTACTCATTCAATTTTCTTCAAACTTTGCACACTTACTCATTCTCGATGACAATAAATGATTATGTAAAAATTTGATCGAAAAAAACTTTTTAAGATCCTAAAATGGGAAAAAAGGGAAAATTCAAAAATTCAGAGTTCCCGAACAATATTAATTGCAAGATATCTACTTATAAATTATAAGTAGTTTATATTAATTTTTAATGTGTTTTTTTAATTAAAATTTTTTAAATTTTAAAATATTTGTTGGCAAAGTAGAGTTCTGTCTGCATAAAGAATGGTTATAAAAAATGATTTTTTTGATGATTTTTTCGTTAAATATTTATTAATTTTCAGAAAACTTACTTACCAGATGAATCTATTAGAATATGAACCAATTATTTAATTCATTAATTACAGCGTTTCTCAGTTATTGTCATCAATATAAAAAGCAATTTAATTCATTTATCGCTATAAAAATTCTTAAGCCATTCAACTTAATCATTATTTCAATCAATTTAACTTTCCAAACCTAATCCTAAAAAATGGAACCCAAAGAAAATCAGTAACTCAAATGAACCTACACAAAGATCAGCTATGAAGCTGTAGAGGCTCTCTTCCGTGCTCTCACAATGGAAAATGACATGGCAGTTGTGAAGGCATCGTTGAATATGAATCCACACTCTGCCCGTTCAATTGTTCAGCGTTTTCGTCGCACTAGTTCCGTGGTTCCAGTAAATAGCGGTCATCAAAATCGTAAAGTCTTGCGTCCTGAACACATTGAAAAGATTGTCTCTTTCCTTAAGGATTATCCAGATGCATCTTAGTGAGAGATTCATTTGCATTTGGAATCAGTGTTAAATTGTTTCAAGCAAATTTTCATTCAAACAATTGCTAGAGCAAAAGTAAACAGAGCAATCACGTTTAACAAGGCTCAAGTTTCTCCAGAAGCACTAAAAACTGATTCTGAGTTGTAGTTGCAAAAAGAATACAGTCTGAGTCATATAATTATCACTTTTTTAAATAAAGCCCTATCTTTTCTATTATTTAAGATATATCTCTGTAATTTAGTATATATATATTACTCATGTTATATAACAAT
>MQRK01242164.1:22464-32926 GCA_001938485.1 Girardia tigrina | reverse complement strand
TTAATTTGTGATTATTTATTAATTAATTTGTGATTATTTATTAATTAATTTGTGATTATTAATTAATTAATTTGTGATTATTTATGAATTAATTTGTGATTATTTATGAATTAATTTGTAATTATTAATTAATTAATTTCTAATTATTAATTAATTAATTTGTGATTATTTATGAATTAATTTGTGATTATTAATTAATTAATTTCTAATTATTAATTAATTAATTTGTAATTATTATTTAATTAATTTGTGATTATTTTTAATTATTAATTAATTCATTATTATTGTTAAAAGTAATTTTTGAAATATGTTTTTGATTTATTTTTATTATTTTTATATCTAAAAATATTGTTACGATTAATTTTGCGTTTTTTACTGTCGAGTAAGCTCGATCTGACTTCCTCAAGTAGTTCTGCGGTGTTTATGCAAATAATTGTCTTCAATAAAATTTTTTTTGCGTCATGACTTTCAGTTGAGATTGTCAAACAAGAATTTTGAAGTTTTTAAGAAATAAAATTCGTAATTATACAATCGCCATTGTATATGGACTGTCTGATCCATGCTCGTTGCACTCGCAACACCGAATCTATGTAATTCAGATCGACCTTGCTCAACCAGTGCTGCAAGTACTTTACTCTAGTCATAACCGTCTTTCCGGCGAAAATTGTTTTTCGAAAATTAACTTTGAAAAGAAATAATGGCAAAAAAGTTTTTAAAAAGTTCTTCTTTGTCGGGGGGGGCTCTTAGAGATTTGTCCCTTACTGATTTTCTTTTCAAATTACATTTCCTTAATGATCAATAATGTACTGTGCAAGTATCCAAACATTTATCCGTATCAGTCGGCCAATAAAATACAACACGATTCTTTCAACGATGTAATCTTTGATCGCTGTTTGTCTCACTAATTCTCGTCTTTGCATTCTTCCCAGATATTCCACTTGAATAAATCTGTCATCATTAGAGCGCCAACTGGCTCCGGCAAGACAATGATTTTTGAAATCGCTGTTCTGAAATGTCTCTTGGATAATCAAGCGATAATCAATGACGTTACGATCATATACGGTATTAGTCAGTTTTAAAACTTTGGGGTGATAAAGATCGAAATTTAATTTTTTTCTTGAGTGAAGTTATTCCCCTAATCGCCCCCTGCGTACGCACCTGCATTCATACATATGGCTTTCCTCATTTATATTATGTCTTTGTATTATACATTTATAATTATATTATTAATATTATTATTTACTAATAAAAATTTATTTAATGGAATAAAAGATTATTAAAATTATTATAAAATATGTCAGGTAAACGAATTGAAAAATATCAATAGATAATAAGAAATAAGAAATCAATAGGTAACTACTTACACTAACGCACACCTATAAATATGGAGGGTTTTAAGACAAATACACACATGACCAAAATCTTCCAGATAAAAGTTGATTGAACGGATTATTTATTACTGAGTCTTGTGAACTCTTATTTAATATTTTTTTAAAAATAATTTTGTTAAACCTTTTTTTTAAGAAATCGATTATTGTACATGATTGGGAAATTCTTCCATCATCAGAAATTATACTTTGTTTCTTTTTATAATGTTATTTTAAAAGGGAATTTTTTTTATTTATTTCATTTCATATTTTATTGGCAAAACATTTTAATTAGTGATTTTAAGATTTGAAACGGCTTTTACTTTGTCGATTTTGAATGTTTATAAATTGGGTTGTAGTGTTTTAATTATATAGATTCACAAACAAAACGCCGCTCATAATGTGAATCAAAGCCATTCTGTAAAACAGAAAACTCATCCTTTGAAATTGAAGAGATTCTATTTTTACAGTGTAACCAATGATCGAGAACCTCACTCGATCGACTTGATTGTGAATGCTCACTAATCCGGGTTTTGTGATTACGATTTTTCTCATCAATGTGGGTCTCTCATCGCATTCGAATGGTATTGAGCCTCTATGATCTGTAGAGGTCCACCAAAACTAAAGAGCCACTAGCAGACCCCTGTACAACCGTGAATTGTATATCTAAACTATCCCCTTGCAATGAGATCTGCAATCCCAAAAGTTAGATGTGTTTCTTCACTACCTACCGCTTCCTCCATCGCCGTCGAGATAGTCATGGGTCCGTCACGGATTGAATCTGGTTGTCTTGAATGTTGAGGTTTTCTTCGACTCTTTCTTCTGTGTTACTTGTTGTAATGGTTTGGGCTGGTGTTCTCCAATTTTTTTCTCTCCTCCAATTAGTGATCCTGGTTAAGGTGTCTGGTCAGCCACCCATTCGTTTGCATGACTTTTTACATAGTGTACATGGGAATGATAATTGATGTTGTTATGTCTCGTTAGGCTGATAAGGAATAGAGGAAGTAGACACCGCATGGTTCCTTTTGATGTGTCTGTTCATCTCCTTTCTTTCGGCAAACTCCTTTTAGCATCTTTCTAATGGACATTGGTGACGTTTTTCTCTCTCGTTGATCAGCTTCGACACAGTCGTTTTTGTCCTTTTGAGTCTTCCTGATCGAATTAAGGAGTTTATATATAAGTTTTCCTCGATACAGTAGGGTTTCTGTAAATGATGCAGTTAATGAAATTTCCATAGACCGCATCATCCCAAAATAGTCACTATATGTCCACTCGGAAGCATTCCTAGATTGATTGCTTCTTTCTCCCACTGATCTTTTTCCCCATCTGTATTTCTCCCATCCATATTCGTTTGATTATCTCGTACTCCTCTAAAGTGATTGTAAAGTAACTACTTTACTTTCCCGATTGTGCAACAGTTGGTTGATGATATCACATCAACCCGAACAATATTGCACAAAAAGGTCAAATTGTGAAAATGCAATTTGATGACGCAAGCGCACAAAATTAATATAAAAAGTAATTTTGTAAATTTGTATTTTTAGAAAAATAAAGTTTTGAATTATTTTGAATTGGACACATTTTTCAAAACAGTCGGTATTTTTTCAATCAAAAATAGGGTTTTGGAGATAGATGATTTTAAAGTTAGTAATATTTTTCGCACTCAGTCCTTATTATTGCCAAAAACTCTTATTAAATGATTTAAATCCTTCAAAATATGGTATTTAGATTATTTATTTGTGCTCTTCAATATTTTCTTAATTTAATCCTTTCTTAAGCACTGTTTGTGTACATAATTTGTCCAATGAAACTTTAATGTTGTTATCTATCTGTTTGTTTGCGATCTCGAAATTAGAAGACTAACTCCAAACTCTGTCAACTAAGCCCTTTATCATACCCTCTTTATATTTATCTTCGCAAAATCTATGTGGGGTTGTGTAGAGACCTGTATCTGCTCTCTTTCTGAGTTTAAAAAATCTTAATAGCACATACATCATTAACATTGTTATGAACTATTAGCTTTTTTAAGAAATTATAGGATTGCCTCATAAGTTTTGTCGCAAAAAAACACCAAAATACAATAAAATAAAAAATATTTTATCAATCGTCCACGTCATGCAAATGCGAAAAATAGTCACCATTGTGTTCAATACACTCAGTCAACGTCCAGGGAGCTGCGTATCCCATTTTGGAAAAATACACGCGGTTTCTTGTCAAATCAATGTAGAAGATATTCGTTAATATCGTTGACACCTACATAATTCTTTCCTCTAAGTGCATATTTCATTGGAGAGAATAGATAGTAGTCAGATGGTGAGAGATCGGGGTAGTATGGTAGATGTGGTAGTACGGTGAATCCAAGCGCATTTAGTTTGTTCTTGGTCTTAGCAACCGTATGCGGACGAGCATTATCGTGGAGATAATGGACATTGTGGTTTCCTCCATGGATCAATCGTCTGCGCCTCTGTTGAACCCCGATAATGAGACGATCCAGCTGATTACAGTAGACATCCGAATTGATTGTAGCATTTGGAGGTAAGAAATCTAACAAGAACAGTCCTTTACTGTCTCACGAGACGGAGGCGAGATGCTTTCGGTTTGTCAGTCTTCGTGCCGGTGTTGCAAGTGGATTTTCATCCGATTTTCTCTATGATCTTGAAATCGCCTTTGTGTTCCCAGTACACCCATATCTCTTTGTAGGTGATGATTTGGGACAGGAAATCATTCTGGTGATAACTATCCAATAGCTGTTGGCAAATTCTTTTGCGATTATCCTTGTTCTGTTTTTTTAATTTTCCAGGTATCGGTATTCCATTGCATTCAAGTGCCGGAACACCGTGGTTTTATCCCGCTGCAATGCTCCTCGTTTTTGCACGCTTGTCTTCAGTCAGAAAATCGATTATCTTCTCATCTATGTCAAGAGAGGGCCGCTCTTCGCGGACTTGGTCATCTGTGTTAAAGCTGTTTTCACGAAAATTGGAAATCCACCTATCACATGTTTTCTTTGAGACTGTTCCAACTCCAATTTCCTTGTGTTAATTAACGACGGCCGTGTTAATTTCCTCAGTCATCTATGAGGGTGATAAATCCCTTTTCCAGCAATAGTAAATTAATTTACGAGTATCAGAGCAATTAAAACCAATTAGGATGATGAAAATGTGCGAAATTTACGATAATGCTATTATTTTATTAAAAAATTCATTTAGAACAGAAAATAAAAATTATTGAACATAAGTAGATCGCAAATGCTATTTTATCTAATTCACATTTTATTTGGGATCGCAAATATATAAGAATTATTTATGTGATGCAAGGATATCTGCAGTTAACATAGATATATGTGTGCGACAAAACTTATGCGGTAACCCTATATTTCTTAATCGATCACATGCTGAGATTACAACAGATTTACTAAACTGTAACATAAATATTTTTATTTTGTTGTTTGTTTTAGTTTCTGATATTTACAAACGTATTTAAACATTTATTTACTAAATTTATCACTTAAAACTTTTCAGTCGCACCTTTAAAATCTTTGTGTCATGAAAGATTTAATTCGTGGCAAGAAAAATTTAAGGATTTCATCATCAGTGGAATAGAATTAACCGGGGATTATGAAACACCTTTAGACGTGTCCACTGGCCATATTATATACATGACACCTGTGAGATCGTCTAGAGAACTATTACCTTAATATTATTACATTTAGGAGAAACTGGACTTTGTAACTAGAAAGCAAAACTCATTTGGTTTGAGATTTGATAAGGTTAAACTATTATGTGTTGATGAGGTTGGTTTTTATAATTTTTTGAGTACATATCCTAATTCATTGTGTCGGTAAAGATTCATACAATTAACAACGAAGGAAGAGGAGTGACATTAGAGGTTGTGATCACTCGGTTGAAATACTTGGTGAGTAAAGATGCGAGATTCTTGGCTCTGTCAGCAACGATCGGAAATATAGATGATGTAATATTACTATTTTACAGAAAGTATTTTACAAATTCCGATAAAAATTTATTATTTTTAAAATTTATTTATTCTTTATGTTCTTTCAGTGTTTTTAGATCTATTATGCTAAAACTACAATCCGTTACGTCACATGGTATTAATTAACGTCCTTATTACAATGAATTAAATCTCTATTGCAATCAATTATTACACGATTATGATTTTTTGAAACAAATTAAATTTAGACAAGAAATCTATGCGAATCTTCATTCAGTAGTCTAGATTTCGACGACTTTCCGATTTTCGCAAGTGAACCACAGTGTTCATAAAACATTATCTGCAATCAGCTGTTGTAATGTCTGTAAATGCACTACTTATATTTTCTTTCAGGTGTTTCTTATTAATACACATTTATCTTATAACGAGATTCATCTCTCTCTTTTACTGGAAACATTCTCAATTGTATCGGGTTGGCCAAAAAGTCATTGCGTTTTTTACTAAAATATTTTTTATCAAAAAAATGACATGGATGCACAAATATTTTTTCACGACATACTGTCCATTATTGCTCCTTTTGATTTTCCATTTCCAATTGACGGTGAAGTAATAAATTAAAACAAAATCAATTAATATTTTGTATAAACACAGTCTGAAAATTGAGGTTTCAGAATATATAATTGAATTTGAATTTTATCACACCGTTTTATATTTTCAAGCTTTTTATTAGGACGTACTCAAAAATGCAATGACTTTTTGGCCAACCCAATATTTCGGAATGGGCAGTACAAGGTGTAGTTAAAGCTACTGGAAACCATCTATTAAGAACACCAAAATGGGTTTTCACACATTTATTTTCATCAAAATTTGAATTGTCCGTGTGACAATTCTCAGTCAATCTTTCATAATTTGACATCTTGCTAAATTGATAAATGTTTGTTAATGTCTCGTTGATAACCAATTATTCGAACAAATTTTCATTTTAAATTATTTTCAGATTTTATTTTTAAAGTTCTAATTTTATAATTTAAGTAATAATTTTATCTAAATATTAATTCAATTTTTAAAATGATTTCATTTAAAGAAAAAACATTTATTTATTAAAAACAAATAAACGCCATTTAAAAATATATTTCGACGGTTTAACCGTCATCATCAGATCACTGATTATGTTCTTTTTTATAGCTTTTATATAAGAAATGAATGATTATGCAATCACTTACGTAATTCTAATCGAAAACTCTTAACAAATTAGTTGAGTGTTGTTTGAACATTGATTTTAGGATCACATGATCTTATCAACAATGCTTCACATGACACTCTCTCCCAATAATTTTTAAAATGCTTGCACAAAATCTTAAAATCATTTATGCTCATATTACATTTACACGTTGTTTTATGCTCAGCAATATTACTGAAATCCGATGTATGTGGCAGTGCACCCATTACATGTGTATTGATAAACAATGTCCGAACACAATCCTAAAGGAACATGTGGTTTATTGCAAAACATATTCTCAACTTGAGCAAGTTATTGAATAATAACGGTTACTCTAAGTCCATCATAGACAGACTCGCTCGTGAGACTGTTGATAAAATAATTGAAAAAGAAAAAATCAATAATGAACAAATTAATAGTTTAAACATTGAAAACTGCATGAACATCTTGGTATACTCTAAGCTCACCTCACTCAGAATTCGATCTTGGAATCAACAAATGATATTTTAAATTTAAAAATCATTTAAAGTTGAGAATATGTTTTGCAATAAACCACATACACCTTTAGGATTGTGTTCGGACATTGTTTATCAATACAGATATATAATGGGTGCAATGCCACATACATCAGAGAGACTGCCCGTCATCTCTGCAAACGAGTCCAAGAACACAGTCAAAAAGGGGGAAAGAGTGATATTGCTGAGCATAAAAAACGTGTAAATGTAATATGAGCATAAATGATTTTAAGATTTTGTGCAAGCATTTTAAAAATTTTTGGGAGAGAGTGTCATGTGAAGCATTGTTGATGAGATCATATGATCCAAAAATCAATGTTCAAACAGCACTCTCAACTAATTTGTTAAGAGTTTTCGATTAGACTTACGGAAGTGATTACATAATCATTCCTTTCTTATATAAAATCAATAAAAAAGAAAGTAATCAGTGATTTGATGATGACGGTTAAACCGTCAAAATATATTTTTAATGGTGTTTATTTGTTTATAATAAATAAATGTTTTTCTTTATATAAAATCATTTTAAAAAATCATTTTAAAAAACAAATTTGCCATCTACTTTCCTCCTCCCAAGGACATTCGTACCGGTAATATGTGGATACAGAATCCATTCAAGCAATTCGAAACAAATATTTTGTCTTCCTTAGACCAAGAGAGTTTAATTGAATTATTTACAGACAAAAGTTTGGAAGTGCTATTTAAACAAAGGCGTTTTATCAAATTTTGGTTGGAAGTTCAGGAAGAATACCCAACGTTAAGCGAAAAGGCTATTAAAATATTGCTTATTTTTTCTACTACATTCGTGGTTGACGCATTAATTGCCCGGAATAGATAGAAAGTATGAAATATAATTTAGTGAATTTTTTTGTGATTAAAGTATAATATCTATAGGTAAAGAAAATGCAATTTGTTTTATTGCATTATTGTGTTTACGTGTTCTACAGGCACGGAAACAAAATTTCGCACATTTCTTCATTTTTCCAAATGAATCCTGTTGAGTATCGCAGTGTGATTAAATTTCTTGTGCTACGAAGGGTAGACAGCCAGGAAATTATCAAGCAGTTAAGGGATGTTTATGGGATAAATTTTCCCTCTAAAACGACAGTTTAGGATTGGATTACCAAGTTTAAACGTGGAAGGACAACTGTTTTTGATCAAATGATAAGTTACTTGATTAAATAAGTATTATCGAAATTAAAAACAAATCAATGCTTATTATTATTCATATTTTATTATTCCATGCAACAATATACAAGCATAAACCTGCTTTAAGCACTCTATTTTTTTCAAAGTAAACTTGTCAGTTATCAAGCAAATCCAATTAAGAACCTTCACAATATACATGACGACGAAGGATAAATCAATTTTCAACCATAGGTCTCCAATCGAAATAATTCCCCAATTTCAACTACGAGCTTTTTAACTGCAAAAACTTTAATATACGCTTTTTGAGCTGGAATTACCGCGGCTGCTGGCACCAGACTTGCCCTCCTATTGATACTTGAAAAAGTATTTAAATTAATCTCGACCAGTGGAAATCGATCAAGACAAATTAGAGAAACGTATCGAGGAAATCATCAAAACAGAGAGAAAAATCACTGTAAAGGCGCTTGGAGCTAGCCTGAAGGGAAAACACGTGATGTGTTGAAATCCATTGGAATAAGGAAGCTGGTATCTCGCTTTGTGTCGCGATTTTTGTCGGGAGAGATGTGCGAGGCACGTTTGCAGTGTTTTCAACAAAACTTGGATTTGTGGCAAGAACATGGACAACGATATCTATCTAACATTGTCACTGTAGATGAGACACCGCTAAGCCTCTATGTGACGAAGAGCAAAAGAGAATCTTCAGAATGGCGCCTTCCAAATGAAAAACCAGCACTGAAAATGAGGTCTGGGACAAGCCATCGGCGATGTCTTATGTTAACTGTATTTTTGGACAGTGATGGTGTCATAAAACTGGATTTCGAAGACTAAACAGTGAAACTGAATAGCACCTACTATGTCTCACTCGTTGTTGAGACCGGATCGCTGCGTAGGAAGCCTACAGACTCACCTATGGGGCTGTTGCAAGACAACGCACTAATTCACAAAAGTGCCCTTTCTACAACGGCTATTGATGATACAGGTTTCAACCTCGTCCATCATCCTCGATACAGTCCTGACCTGTCGCCAAATGATTTTTGGTTATTCCGGCACCTGAAGAAGGCGATTCGTGGCAAAAACTTTGTGAATGTGTTATTACTGTATTATGCATTGTCAAAATAAAAATTTGGATTAACTTCTTTAGTTTTAATGCTTAATTAATGTATGTAGTACCTGCTTAACTTTTTCTTTTTAATAGTATGTATATAAAAACATTTGTCTAAATATTAATGCAAAAATTTGAAAATCAAACATCTCGGGGTCGTGAAGTCATTGTCCATTAATTTTTGTGGTCGCGTTGTTATGGACTTTGAGAAAAGCTGATTTATAACAAGGTAGCAAGCCATTCATCGATAAACAATTCATGATTATAAAAAATCAAGTTTTTCGAAACAAATATGATCGTGATTGGAGCGGAGAATTGCCAATTTTGACCGAACATTTTTGCCATTCTAGTAATTCATAAATAAAAATATAATTAAGTAATTAAATTAATAAAATAAAAGAAATTAAATAAATAAATAATTAAAAATGAATAAAATTCAAATAATTAAATAAATTAATTACAATTAATAAATTAAATAAAAAAAAATATATATATATAAATTAATAAGTTAAATAAAATAAAATAATTAAATGTGAGACAGTTAAGTTTTTCAATTTTTTCTATCGCATGCAATTAGAATCTCCATAACTAACTTAATTCATGAGCAAATTGAACTATCGGCCATGGTGAGCCTCATTGTTTTTTTGTTGTGATTGACTTCAGTCGAATATGTGATAGTCGATCGATGAGGTCAAATTGAGTAATCACAAATTTAATTGTGTGATTAAATGAATTGTGAGCCTCATTATTTCTTTGTTTTTTGTATATGATTGCAAAAAAATGGATTTTCTCTGCACTGTAGGTAAGTGATTATGTAAAGTAATCTTCTTTATGTATGAATGCAGTGTGTATGCATGGTTTGTTTAATGTAAATAATGAATGCATGTTTATGTGTGTGAATGTAATGGTTTGAATGCCATTGGATGAGGTGTGTGAGATCGGGTTAGAAAAAAATGTTGAATTGTAATTTGTCACAATAACAATTTTAATTTGAACTGTGATCCAATTCCAATTTAAAAAAAAATAAAAAGTGTTCAATAAAAATGTCTTTTCAATTTCGATTAAAAGAAAATGTGTTTTTAAATGAAATTCGTCAAATGATCGGTATCAAAGATGAAGAACTATCAAAACTAAATCACATAAATCAACAGATAAATGAGGAACT
>MQRK01242157.1:5151-15911 GCA_001938485.1 Girardia tigrina | reverse complement strand
GGTGCCAGGTTAAGAAGAAGTTGCTTCAGTATTTCAAACATTCCATTGTAGGTTTCCTGATTTTTCTTCTGAAGAAGAAAGTAGATGCATGGTGGATCGGTGTTGTCAATTTTTGCATGCCAAGTGTCAAGTTGATTAAATATTAATGTTCCATCCCCAAAGATTGTGTCCTTCTATAGGTCTGGCAAAAGTTCCCTGTCCCCAATTGTCTAAATTCTGTCAAGATCTTTCTCACCTGAATCATGAAGAATAATTTGTCTGTATTGCTAAGAAAAAATGTATAGTTAATTACCGATGTTGAGAATATACATGGGTTGAATTAGAGCGTGGGTTGAAACGTCCTAAAACCTTTTTAATTATATCGCTTTCTCTAAAGTGTTTTATAATGTCATCTAGTTTTTCATCCCATGGTTTTCTTTGTCGATAAAGTTTGGCTAACTTTGCATTTCTATTTTTTGTTTAGTTAAATAAGTTTTTCCGATATCCCATTTATCAGCCACGAATATTAATTTAAAAAATAAAATAAAATTCTGTGTTCTCGTTTTAAAAACTATTGAGAGAAGGTGGCCTGTGAAGCACTTTATATCAGATCTTTAGATCCTAAGATTAATGTGCAAACGGGTCTCTCGAAAACGCTATTAAGCGTGTTTAGATGACATAATAATCCATTGATGACATAATCACTGCTTGCCTATATAAGCAGATTTAAAATTCATTTCTTTCTTGAGACCTGACGATGACGGTTATACCGTCGAAATTAATTGTCGTAAAAAATAAATTTAACAAATGGCGTGTTTTTGTTTTTAAACATAATTTGCCATTATTTTTTAATTTTTTGAATATTAATTTGTGCTTTTTTTTGACGTTCCATTAACTGGTTGTCAATTTCAGAATGATACAATTCTTTTTGTCATTTTCAATATATCTTCATTAGAAATGCTATCTCTAATTGTCAATATTATATCAAAATGTGTAGCTACTTTCTTCAAACTTATTTCAAATTGATTCAAAAAAGTCTATAAATGCAATCATTTAGGAATCTAATTTTTGACTATCTAAAACTCTATCGTTTTCTGTATTCTTTCCATTATCAGTTTTAATGGAACAACTCTAAAATTTACATGCTCAGAGTCATTCGCACAATGATTAAGGTTCCTTGTTTCTCTAATTTGGATGTCTTTTATACCTTTAATTATAACCGCTTTAACGACATTCTTTCAGGCTGCTGTATATAGAAGACACTGAGCATTTCGTTTTTTTTTACAAAATTCAAAACTTGGTCGTCCTTTCCCTTTTTCTTAATTTAAACTTTGCTGTTTCCAATATATCCGTAGTAAAATTTCTTTTTAACGCATTTTCAATATCAATGCTCTCATACTTTTCATTATTTGCTTTTTTTAATCTAATCTTTTTAGTCTAATTCACACATTCAATAAACATTTATAATTTCAAATTATCTGAATTTGTTACTTGATTATTTTAAGAATATATCTCATAAATTTTATTGATGAATTTTAATTATTTTTGAAAATATTAAAATTTTAATAAATTATTTAAATCATTTAAAATTTAAAAGTGATTTTCAAATTTAAAATAAATTTAAACTACAAACCTAAACATAAATAAATTAGTTTCAGATAATAAAAAATAAATTATTAATCAGCTATCTGGGTAGAAGGTGCGCAATCCCAAATCATCACACAACATTCAAATATTGCTCACTGTTTCAAAGAGTAATATTCAAAAAGTAATAAATATACTTAACACTGTTTTAAAGAGGTATTTTAATGTTTTAGAATAATAATAGTAAAATATACATAATTTTATATTAATGATTTATGCAATTTTATTCATATTTTAAAATCATAAATCCGAAATTTGACTTGAATATCATAAAGCATTATAAATAAATTTCAAACACTTTACTATTGATGAAACAATTAAAGGTGATAATAATTTAGTTTGCGGCTTAAAAGTGTTAATTAATCATTGTACAAATTATGATAGTTTTCTGTGTTGCTAAAAAGAAACAAATAAAACACAGACCGCTTTTTATTAAACAAATTTGCTACAAGATATTTCTATAAAGATGTTTATCGTGATATGACAGATTTGTTAAATATAATCTTGAAAACGCTTTTAAAATATAATTATGTACCTTTAAGATGAGAATGTACTAGGAAGTAGTACATAATTTAAATTAAAAGGTAACTTTGTGTTAACTCGTATTGCTGAAAATCATGTATAGTGAACCAAAAGATTATTTGGTCGTTGCCTATCAGAAACCTAAAAAATAATTTATTTTAAATCTGAAACAAGATATCTAAACAGCCTAAAAAGGGCTCACATTTATGAACAAGAAAAACACTCATTCCGCCATTTTTAAGAATCAGAAAAAGTCACAAAAATTATAAATCAATTATATTTAAATCTGGTAGCACAAAAATTATCTCTTCACCAAATACAGTTACAATTAATTAAGGTAAAAATATACATATATCAATACATTATTATAAGTATTTTATTATCTTAATTTAAATAAATGATGTAGGAAAAACACAGACATATTAAAATATAATGAAAAACAATGAATATTCAAGAGACGTTTGAGGACGAAATATCTGTTCCACCTTTGAAATAGAAGACAAATTTCGAACTTAAGAAAACAACTCCAAGGATGGATAGAAAGATTGTTCGAAGATTTCTTTAAATTCGTCGTTTATAAACTGTCAAAGTTGATGATTTAAAAGAAGGACATAGAGTGGCTATTTCACCACATACGATCCGAAAAAACTACATCTTCAAGGAAGAGCGCCCAGGAATAAAGCTTATATTAATGTGGCTAATATCTTTAGTTATCCTTTACCCGACTAAATATCTGTGGTCTCATATCAAGAAACAATTAAATAATAGATTGGAAAGAAATAAAAGTAACCTAAAAGCCATCATAATTGATTGTTTGGATAAAATCAGGCTGGATTTTTTTATAAATTGGTTCAATCAATGAACGAAAGCTACCAAGTGATGATAAATACTTATGGGTAGATCCATAAAGTATTAATAATTGATTTATTTAAATTTTAATTAACTTTATATAGCGTTCAAATAATTTTAGGATGTAATCTTTTACAGTTTAAATTTCCCAAAGTAAACTTTACATTAAATAATTTAGAATGTGTGAATTTTTGTATTTATTTGTTTATTTACATGTTGTATTTTGTTTAATACTTGGTTTAAATTTATTGTAGAAGCTGAATGTTAAATTAATTTAATTTATAATTCATGGGGATGATAAAATATTCTTTTGCTCACGGCATTTTATTATATTTTTATTAAACAATATATGTTTCACTTCAGAGGATAATCTCTGAAACATTATTAATAAATTATGTATGTACAAAATAATATATTTTGATATGGAGACCTTTGCAAATCCAAATCCAAATGACAAGTATAAAATGAATACACGTTTTTGTTATTTTTATGTAATTTTCATCCAGTTAATATCATTTTATTTTACATTATTTTATGTAATTATCTTAAAGTAAAGAAACAAATTAAATTTAATAAAATTTAAATAATTTAAAATCTTTTTATAATCTCTTTTAAATTGTGTACTAATAAAATTCATATTCTAAAGTGGAGTAATTTTTAGATAAATACATTCCAGTATTTTAATTCAATAAAAATTTAATTAATTCTAATAAATATTGATAATTATGGTCAAAATTCAAAGACAAAAACAAGTTCAAAATTCAAAAATCAAAAAAGTAGAGACGGATTGGACAAAAACAGCATCCTTATATACAATCCTCGTAACAACCACTCGCACGCAACTCGTCACAAACACTCACACTCTCCTCGCCATGACCACTAAAGGCGCTGACTAATTTTCTCGCCACCTTTACTCCGACTACCACAGCCATTAATTCCAATCGTCGAATTGAAACTGTTTTCGTTGGACATACTTTTCCTTTCACTGTTATTATATTGGTGTTATCATCATTCTTTTCAATCTCTCTGATGTAACTAATTGCTCCGTAAGCATCCTTAGAAGCATCACAAAAGACATGTATTTGAATTTTTCCTCCTTTTTCAATTAAAGTTCTTTTGACACGAATTTTATCTAGATTCTTTTGTTGTTCAACCCAATTCTGGGCTCTTATTTTTAATGGTTCTGAAATTTCGACGTCCCAATCGGTGCCATTCATCCAGATTTCTTTTAATAATATTTCCCCAGCATTAGATATGCTGTTATGAAACCAAGCGGGTCGTAAACCTTGGTTAATGTGCTTAAAATCTGACGCTTTGTACTCCATTCCGCTACTTCTTCTCTAGCATTGAACGATATTTCATCTCGTTCTGGGCCTTATTAAACATATTAAACGCAATGTTTTAGTAACTTTCTCATCCTAATTTAGAATTTGATATACCTTTGATTTGTCTCCTTCTGAAATGATGTTTCTCAGACTTTGTGAATTAGACACCCACTTCTTAGCATCCATCCCAGCTTGCTTCCACAACCATTTTAAATCTTTATACATTTTTACTGCTTGCTCTTCTGTTTCAACTGATGTCAAACTGTCATCCATATACACTGATTCCTAAATTGCTTTTGCCACTTCTAGCAATGATTCCATATGTCTTTCCGTGTTCATTTTACTAATTAATTGAACCAAGTATAGGGACGCATTAATTCCAAACACTAACCTGTTAAATTCGTATTTCACTAACTCGTTATTCTTTCTCCACAAAAATCGCATGTACCATCTGTCTTTTTCTTTAATTTTTATCTGTAAAAACATCTCTACAATATCACACGTTAAAGCAATATTGAATCTTCGAAATCTAAGTAAAATCTCAAACAGGTCTGTTTGTAATTTCGATCCTTGATGAATCTTGTCGTACAGACAAATTCTTTGTCATTTAGCGGCTGCATCGAAAACCATTCTAAGTTTGGTGGTTTCTTTCTATCTTCTTACTACTGGGGAATGCTGAAGAAGTCACTCATCATTTTGATTATCTTCCTCTTCAGTTACTTCATGTAAATATCCCTTACTGACATATTATTTTACTATATTATCGTATTCATTCTTCAGTTCGACGTCCCAGTCAAGTCTTCTCAGCAAATGATTTAGTCTTTTCTCAGCTGACCTTTGGTTATTCTGTGGCTTCAAATTTGCCTCCTTCCACGAAATTCATACTGTGAATCGTTCTCCGTCGTAGCTTACATTTTTGAAACAATTATCTAATAATTCGTTCTCTTTCACAGTCATTCCATTATCAACTTGATCGAGTACATCTTCTAATTTCCACTATCTTTGTAAATCATTTTCCGTCTCTTGCTCCCTAGTAAAGAAGCATCTTGCAAAATTGATCCTTTTATGATTTCTCTTTTCCGGAACCTTTCCGATACAAGTCCACCGGAGAGGTGTAAGGCGAGCTATCGGTTCATTTGGTAATCCTTTCACTTCTTTTATTGAGTATTGTAAGATTAGGTAGTCAGCTCCTAATATGCCATCGACTTGATAATTTCTATTAATATTTTCAAATTGAATACCAGTTAAATGTGACCATTTTCTTTTTATTTTTTTCCCAATTGCAAACCTTTAAATCACCTGTTTCATTTTCAGCTACAAAGATATTCAGCTTTTTATTCACATGCTCGGATATAGATTGCAGTCCAACGTTAACCATATTTGCTTTTAATGATTTGATCCCGCTCAGAACTTTAATATTGATGTCTTGATTTTTTTCCTTCTAAGTTTAATTCATCCGCAACATTCCTATTAATGAAAGAATTATTACTGGCATCGTCCAGTAGGAAGTTTACTGTGAGTCTGGTTTCTTTATTTATAAGTTAAACAGGAACTGTTCTTAATGAAACACAGATGTCAATTATTTTGTCAATTATTTAGCTACCTTCTTTAGGAATTCTAAAAAGACAGCTAAACTCCTGCATAAATTTCAACCAACGGTGAATCATTTTCCTGCTCATTACGAAGTTCGATTTGCGGAGCATATAGTCAACCTTTTAACGGCCATTCGTCATAAACTTTACGTCTGCAAGGAAGTTTCTAAGTTTTCAGAAGTGTAAGGTGAATCAAAAACTGTGAGAGCAACAGCGCTGGGATATTTGAAGACATGGTCATATGAATCGCATCAAGTTACGCTTAACGGTCTCATACTTGATGTTTTGAAAATATTTCGTGATTTACAAAATCAACTACAGCGTGACGACCTGATTCTATCAGAGATAATAAGCAATACAGATTCGGCACTTCGTAAATTAGACCTTATATCTAGGCCCCCCTATTCTGGTGGAGAGGAAAAGAAACTACAGCCCCAGGAAACAGACTCATTTTAAGATCTGTTAACACGAGTATGCCAACTATAAGAAATCAGGATGTGGTGCTCCTCAAAATTGGATAATCAGTACATAATTATCTTGGAGAGCAGTTTGATGTGGAATAAGAAGAAGTTGTCCAAGGCACATTAAATCTTTTGCAAACAGCAGAACTCGAAACACTTATCAATGCAGGAGTGAAAATATCATTTGGTTTCAGAAAAAATCCAGCGCTTTGCAGATGACTGTGCTGAGCAATGACCAATAAATGCTTTACCCTAATTGAAGTTGATAACCTTTCTACAACGCTGCAGCGGCGTAATTTTGAAAGTAATATCGTTTTCGGTAACACTCCATCTTCACAGTATACTTCCTGACAAGCTTATTTCTTTATACAACTTGAGCGTTTCAGCCCATCGTACAAGCACCTCAGCTGAAAAAGCCAACTCTCGCATGATGATCGAAATGAATTGAAAGGGTACCTGCCAATTTGATCCTCATAGTGCTGTGGTAGAATTATGTTGAGTGAAAGAATGACGAGAAAAAAAACCTAACCCTGGATATTTATTCAGAAAATGACTTTGTTGCCAATTCTTTTTTTTAAGTAACAACAATTATTGTAGTGTTACGTAATATAACTCGTAAAATGTTATGGGTCAAGTGACTTGAGTATTTTCTTCTTTTAATTCTAAGAACACTTGATAGAAAAAACTGTTTGGAATAGGAAAATTCATTATAAAAATCAAGGTAAAATAACTATTTTCATCAAAGATAAAAAAGATACCGTATTTCGGCACATGACCATTCCAGATTGCTTGTGGCCCCCCAGTGAAAATTTCTTAAAAAAGGCCCTGTTTTTACTGGATATAATATTTATTTAAATTAATATAAACAATATTTCTTTATTATTAGTGAATGATATCTTTTATGAATCTTTCACAGTTTTGACAGCAATTTATTGTTCTTGAATTATTTGTAACATCATTTATTAGAGTGACCAAATTAAAAACGAGAACATGGACAATCTTCAGACGGGTAGTGATGCTTTCCGTGTTTTGGATCCGAAATGGCCTCATCAAAATGTCTTCAGATAAAATCAAAATCAACTCTGCATATTAAAGAGAACTCATTGTAACTGCTAGGAAAATACAAAAAAAGGAGGTAATGCGCAAGTGCACTTGGCATGCATCACTCGAAATGCAATTGATGTTGTAGGACTTACGCTTATAAATCACCTGCTTCATAATAAAAATTTGGCACTTATCAATTTTAATCTCTTCAGACACCTCAAAAAGACTGTGCAAACTTTATTCAACAAGTACCCTATAGACTTCTTGAAACGAGTGTTTTCGAAATTATTTATGTATGTTTGTCTTTTTGTGTTATTAAAATGATAGGATCCTGAAATCGAATTTTACACTTCTGTTACATTAAATAACATCCTAATAATTATTATGTGTTAGGTTCGTGATAAATAATAGAATTCATAATTAAAATTTATTTCTATAGCAATTAACTATTTTTCTAAACAAATACCTAAGGAAAAATATTTCTTAGTCTGAACGAACCAGTTATAAATAAAAATAATAATATCGATATAAGTTCTTGTTTAATTGTAAAAATTGGTGATTATAATTTTAGAATTAATTTTATTATTTGTCACACATTTTAGTTAAATTTTATTTTGTTTGAATTGAATTTCATTTTTTGTTTACATAAAATTTCTATTTCTATAAAATTTCTTTTTGCAAGTTCATTGTTCTTAATTAGGACTTACAAGTATCAAAGATATGTAGGATTGAAATACTGAAGTGGTTTAATCAGTTAATAATGTCCTCTTCACTACTAAAATAAAGTGTAATCAAATGAACTTCAGAAATGTTTTGAATAAAAAATTAAAACCCCATTGTATTTGCGAACAATTTATTATAGATTTTGTTGATTTAGAAGCTGTGCGACTAATTGGAATGCCATATTACAAAATAGTACTGATGCTCAGCTCTATGCAGTGCAAAGGTATATTTTTATGTTTCTGGAGGAAGAGCCTTCAAAATATCAATATTATGTGCTAACGCACGGCAAATATTTTTGTCTTTCCGTGTAATACTGAATGGAAGCATTTTTTTAGTACTGTTATTGTTTTGCATCCCAAAAAAAGAAACTAATTGGACATTATGAAACATGGAAACATGAAAGTAAAACTGTCCCATTTCATGCTAGATTTTTCGTAGTCTTCTAAGACATCGTCAAACTAAGTGTTTCTATGGAACCAATGTTATTTGAAAAACATTTTTAATTTCGTAATATTTTTTTACTAATTATTTAATATTTAATTATAACTATTATTGGGTTCGTGATTAAAATCCAAAGTCATTATTCGCAAACTTTATTTCTAATACAACTTTCATTATTCAAACAAATTTCTGAGGAATAATATTTCAGTTACACAAACCAGATTTTAAAATTCTAAATATAAATAATAATATCGATATATGTATATGTTATTTTATTAAGTTTTGCATAAATCATATTTTATTTTGGTTTTATTTTTTTTACAATGCTTATTAATTGAAATATAATTTTAGATCTTTAAAAAAATTTGAATGGACACTTCTATAAAAATTCAATTCCTAAATATTTTTTCTTTAATTTTAACATATTCAATTATAAATTATTTTTTTTATAAAAATTTAGTTGACAATTAACTTTAATAAACATTATGATTTTTATTTTACTTCATTTTAAAATATTAATTTTTTGTAAAAATATTTATTTTCATTTTGAATTGAGTTTATTTCATAGACATTCATTTTAATCAGACTTTCTATATTTTTTTAATTTGCTTTTCTAAAATTAGTGTAAAATTATTTTAACTTATCTCAACTATAAATATGATTTTTAATTTAAATTTTCAAAAATTTACCGTTCACCAAAAAAAGCCCCTAACAACTATAAACTTGTAATTATCATTTTTAACATTAGTCTTAAGTATTTAATTTTTTTGCGTTCTAAGAATAGAACTGATAACTAATCTAAAAATTTTGTTTTTAATATACAGAATAAACAAAATCAGACAATAAAAAGTAAATATTACTTAAATAATAATAACATGGATATGATTCTTTAAACCAAACGTCTAAACGTAATCTTTTCCTTTACAAAATTCATTGGTATTTTTAAATCTAAACGCAATTCGCCAATATCTGGCACCTACAAAACGAAAGTCCGAAGTCTTTTTAAAAAGTCGAAATGGATTCCGTTAGGAAATTCCAACATGATTCTATAGTGATTATAGGTGCGGTTTTGATGCAGCTAAATCCTTATCGATATTGCCGGACTTTTTTATGAAGTCCATGTTTTAAATGTATTCGTCGTCGTAAGCATCGAAAATCTCGGAATCTGAATTGCATTTTCCAAGAGCAGCCCAGTTCGCATTTACGTATTATATAGAACGAGCGATCAAGAACGCCCTTACTTCATTCTATTGACATATTTTCCATTTATATAGTCACAGATTTAATTTGATATCGATAATTAATGCATATTTTAGTCATAAGTAAATACCTTTGTGGCTTAACTAAATGAGAATGGATGTACTATAATATTAGCAATATTATAGTACATGAATCTCTAAATAATACTTCAATCGATATATTTAAAATAAATCAATTGATTAATGTGGTAATTTCAATAATTTTAAAAAAATATAAAATTAAAAAATGTATAAAAATATGACTCTAATGCGATGGTTATCAAAATAAAACTGGAGAGCAGAATTTAAAATTTAATATCAAAAAATACAATTTGCATCATTAGGCTTGAAGATCCTCGACTCAATCAAATACCATTATTTTAATAAACGATTTATTGTTTGTTTAATATAAATTTAAAATGCAACAATTCGTTATTATTTTCAGTAAGTTATTCATTGATTAGTAAATTGAGTTGAATTTCTTCGTCAATGTTCGTACCCATAGTGATGACATTGCTGGCATCCAGTAGGCAAACATAGTTTCGAATGATGAGATAACCCGGCCTGTTCATCGAATAACGGTTGTTTATTGTTTATCGAAGATACATTGATCAATCCTATCGAAAAACAAATGATAACATGTCTATATTTTTTGCTGAATAGCATTTGAAATTGAAGTTACATTTATATTTCGCCCATGAAAATAAATTATATAGTTGCAGATAAGCAGATGTTCTCGTCTTCAATAAATTAAAGTCCTTTTTATTTAGAATCTCTCGGTGAAAAACTGTAATTACATATCGAACAGTAATACCGATTTAAAAATTATAATTTATTGAAGTTACAATCAAAAATTTTATATTTTCGTTCAGAAGTCATTGTTATAGTAAATCAAAATTCTGAAGTCAAATTTAAATCTTTTATTTATTATGACAAACAGTA
>MQRK01242154.1:14848-29940 GCA_001938485.1 Girardia tigrina | reverse complement strand
ATTTGAAGTTTTGAACTCAATGAATTACGGTAATCTTTTTATTTTTATTTTTGTTAACAAATCGAGTATCCTGTATGGGAGAAAGATTGAAATTTAAAGTTCAGATATTGCTCGTTATAAATTGATATTGATTTGTGTTGATTGAGTGTGCTTCAAACTTTTGATTTAGTGATAAAGATTCAATTTCAGTTTTGTGCTTAAGTTGTCATTTGCAAATAAAGTTTATTAAAACGATTTGTGTTCATTGTTTATATATTATTGTTGGAAGAAATCTTTTGGTCGATTTGGAGTCAGATTATTAGTTTAATATAAACAAAGATAAAAACGAGATTTAATTGTAATACCCAACAATTGTAAATTTCAATTTCCCATCTTTTATGCTTGTAATTTAATATAAAATTTTCTCTATTCACTAAAATAAAATTATTTCTATTTCCACAATGAAATGATAAAATATCTTTCATTTAATTATTAAAAGAAAATCAATTAATTATTTCGTGCGGGATTAAAAACTTAATTTCCACATAAATCATAAGAAAAATAAATATATAAAAATTAACAATTGAAAGAAATAAATTATTAGTTTCGATAATAATTCTCCTCACAACAATATCAAAGATTAGAAAGATAAAATGCAATAATATATACAATAAAATAAACAATAGTTCGATATTTGTCTTTCAATATAGTTATATATCTTAAAAATATCTTTGAGGCAGTTAAGCAAGATGGTTTTGTTACAATGCAAGCAAATTTAGAGGCAGAGTCATTTATTCTGGAGGTTGTAATAAACATGGTAATCGCTGCCTTTGAGATGTCCAAGAATTAGTCTCATTGATATCGATTATCTGGAGCCGAGAAGTCGCAAGAAGACCAGTTTTCTGGCTTCTGTTATATTGATAATATTAATAAATTGTTACTGCAATTCGGATTATCTTTTGTTAATTTATACTAGTTGACTATCATTAACTGAAGAATCTGCCTAATACTATATGTTAGGGTGATGGTCACTGTTCAGGATTTAAATTAAAGTATTATTAGATATTTATATTTATTATCTGTATGTATTATTAAAATATCCTCCTGCCAAAGACACTTCACAAATATTTTATAAATATTGTTTTTATCATTTGTCGAATGAAATTTTACTGATCTCTTTATCCCTAATTTTTGCTGATTCGCCCATTAATGATATTATTTAAATGATATATGAATCAATAAAATAAAATATGTCGATCAAATGATATGTAAAATTAAATGAACATTAATAAACATTAAACATTAATTCAAAATAATAAAAAAAGAAATTAAAAATAACAATTCCAATTTGAACACAATTCCAATAATTGAACTCTGTTCAATTATTAATAATTCATTTTTATTTTCGATCGATTCGTGTGTGTTTGTGATTGAAATGGCTCTCTCTGATTAGTTAACCAATCAGAGCGATCCTTAAGTTAAAAATTTATTGATTGTTCTTGCTGTCACTGTTATTTTTTATATGTATTTTTGTGATTTTTTTCATGATGACTCAAGTAGATTTTCAAGTAAATTCATCTATTTGTAGCGAAAATTAAGTACTTTGTAAAATATTATACAAAATGTTCGCTCATGTAATATTTTTATTTCATAAATTCTTCTTTGTACTATGTTGCTACTTAAAGGAATAGGTTTTTTTAGTTTTAATGCAGGTTTATGCAAATACTTCAAAAATTGCAGGCAAAATTAAATATTCTACAATTGTGTGTGGTTTTCGACTTTTTGAAATCAATTGAGATATATTGTACAATGCCTGCCATTCATCTGTATTCTATGTGAAAATATATTAACTAATCTTTTAAGTTTTTCGAATTTTTCGAATGAAGTCTGAAAGTAAGACTCAGCGTGATGAAAATTCTTGGGATGTACTCTCTATATGGTTCATTAATAGAGATAATTTCATAGCTTCGTTTGAAAAAGGATTTTTCACAGATATGGTATAATAGTTGCTGATTATTAGAAGGTGATTGTGTGAAACCATATTTAATGTATTATACAGGATTTCTTTTCTTAATTTCTTTTTCGACCTATTTTTCTACATAAAATAATCATAAAAATATCACGGGATACAAAATGCTAAATTTAACTTAAAAGACAAAAACACTATGTTCATAATTTTAATTGCACATTGCAAAAATAAATTAAACATATTTAAATTTAAAAAAAAATCGACAAAACATGTAATAGAGTACGATTAAATTACATGTAGTTTTTACCTAATGTTAAATTTAATATTTAAATTAAAAATAAATAAAATTAAATGAAAAAGAAAGTTTTTTCGTAGGGTTACTTAAAATTTTTATTGTTGTATGAATATATTCAGGGTGTTTTTTGATCTTTAATCATATAGAGTTATACAAACTAGCAATCAACTAGATATAATTAAACGTGTGAACATTAGTATAAAACTATTTACAAACATATTTTAGAAGTGTGCTAAAGGATTTAGTTAAACGTCATATATTTCCTTAGCAAACCTGCTAGTAATAAATAAAAAGGATAATTAAATTGAAATAATTAAACATATTAAGGATTTAGGAGAAACTAGTATTTGGCATTAAATCTAAAAACCATAAATTTGAAAATCATAAATTAAAATATAATAATTTTAGATATAAAATAAAAAACGTTAATAAACATTTTTAAATTAAAAAAAAGATGTAAAAATACTTATATAAAAATTTAACAGTTCAATGAATATATACTTATTGTTAAAATTTGCATCTAAACATATGTGGTCCATAGGTATCTGTATCATGTTTTTCAATCTCGTTTGTTGCACGAGTTACAATGACAATTGAAGAGACATTTGTTGGTGAGGCTGGACATGTAAAAATGGTAATTGTTTAACTATTTGTTGTCTATTTTTGCTTCGTAACTGATGATTCAGCAACTTCCACGATTGATATAATGGCACATGATAGTACATAAGTTTTCATTTTTGGATGCAGATCTGGAAGTTTTGATTAAAATAAATATAAAAATCGATATTATAAAATTCACTTTCTTAATTAAATGGCTTGTCTGTGTCAATGTCGTTTTGACAAATCAAATAATTAGGATAAAGCATCTAATCCTACTTTTCAATTACAATCTGAAAATCAATTCGTAAAAAGAAAAATATCAATATCAAAAAATTGAAATTAAATTCAAAATAAAGTTTAAATAGTCAACTGCGATAGGTATTTATTACATTAATGAACGAACAACTATAATCCATCGGATTTATAAATTTGCCTCGGTATATGCTTTGAGTACATGAAAACAATCACCAGATTCTTCCGGCATGGCCTTGACCAGCTCTCATATCCAGTTCATGAAGTCATTCTTCATTATTAAGATATTGTTCGATCACCATGGGCACATAATTGTAACCACTTTCAGTATCTCTCAGTAACTTTCAACTTTTCTTCGATTTCGAGCGTTGTGTTAATATAATTTTCGATATTTGAATTAGGATTCATAATTAATAAAATAATAATTTTTATTTCAAAAAAATTCAACCAAATTTTCAATTTTCTTTTAATTATCATTTCGACAACATTTAACTTAACAATCAAATTCTTATTAAACATTTCAAAACTGAAATTTAAAAATAATATCTAAATTGATTAAAATTTATTCTCAACTAATACGCATTTCAATTTATTCCAAAATAATATGCATTTTTAAATTAAAAATAAAAACCCTAAATTTTATTTTTGTTGAATAAATTTCTGTTTCTAATTCTTAAAATATAAATATCAATAAATTGAAATGAAATGCAAAATAATAAATCAAAATAGTCAACTCTGATAGTTATTTATTACATAAATGAACCAACAACTATAATTAATTGGATTTACAAATTGACCTGGGTATATGCCTTGAGTATATGAAAACAATCACCAGATTCTTCCGATCTCGCCTTGATCAGCTATCTCATCCAGTCCTGGAAGTCATTCTTAAAAAATATTTTTTGAGATGGTTGACTATTGTTTAGAATAAAAATTTGCACGTAAATTGAAACTTAAATAATTATTAAATTAATTTTTTTCATCTTTAATTAATTGATGTGCTGGTCTCCGGATCAAGCTGTGAAGGCCAGCACCTCTTCAAATTTCGGGAAATTGTCGTTTGGCGGGACATATAAGCCGGTCTCGTGCCAACCAAGATTAGATTAGATCTGACTGATACCGTTCGAGAAGGTTGATGATTTGCTCGGTTTGTTAACTAGCGCCGCGGACGTGTAGTTGGTACAGTCGTCGGAATCCACCTTGTTTTGCTGAATTGTGTGAGGCAATGGTGCATATGATCCGACCGATGGAGGCCGCTGTCGCTCATTGTGGTCCGAGATATTATCCCATAACTATACCCATATAAATAAATCCGTAGAAAATAGAAATCAGGCGGAGCAGTACCCTGCCGATGCATGTATCAGAGGAGGTGTAAGAATGCGTCATCAGCGTATCAGTATATCCGAAGAAGCCATGGTTTTAATACATTTAGCAGAGAAAGGGTCACATTGGAGAAGAACTCAGAAGATCAGAGAACTCAAACTAGTAATGACAATGAACAACGAAAAGAAAATAATAACTACTTGTAAATTTCATATACTTTTTTATAGATGTGAAAGTGTTAATGCATTTTTAACCTATGAACTATGTATCCTATCAATGTGAAAATGACTGAAAAGATCAACATTCCATGAACATTGATAGTAGACGTATTGCCTTCAAAGTCGAAACAATAGACTATTTGACTATATCAAAAGAATCTTGAAAATAGAAGAGCCTATTGGAAATAATATAAGTAGAAGAAAGAAATAATATATACAGGAGTGTCTCCGCGTAGAAACACAGTGGATATTTGTAGATGAATCAATCTATGAGTACCTCATAGACAATGTCAATAATAGAGATCCAATTATATATAAAAAAACGAGGTTTATTGGGGGATTTTATATTCTTTGGTTTAGATGAATCCTCTAAATTGCATATATGCTTAATACCAATGAAAGAGATTGGAGGTCATCACAAAACATGAATTAGTGAACATTTGCGGTCGAGTAGATCAAGTAAGATTGTTGATCACTGCAAATGTTGTAAAGATAGAACTTTAGCAATTTCAAAAGACTAAGTTTGATTGACATTATGGGATATTGTATTGGGAAATATTGCGAATAAAACACTATAACCAATTGATTAATATGTAATATTGGAAAAATAAAGCACCTAAATATTAAATATCTTCAATTAATATAAAATATAACATTAACAATAAGTGAATAAAGTAATAACTATTATCCAATAAAATTCAACTAAAATAGAATATTATTTTAATTAGTTTTTATATACTCTCCAATTTATTAAATTGTTCAAGATGATCAAATATATTGAACAAAACATATTACACTGTAATTTTTTGAAAAGTGCATTATCAAATATCTATTAAATATATACTATAAAGTAAATGACCACAAGAATCGAGTGTTAATTTATTTATTCAAAATCAAAACAAATTCATCCTCATCTAATAAAGAAACAGAACTGATGCGTTAAAACAAACGCAAGGTTACATGGAGTTGAATAATATAATAAATAAAATTTTCATTGGAAAATACAAATATAAGAACAAAATTGTTACAAAATTTGTTTTTTTTTATTATTTTCATTTTAGGAATTTCCATCGGGAACATCCTCCACCATTGATTCGATGTAGTGGGATCAATCTCTCTAATTTCCATTGGGGAGATCTTGCTTATGTTTTTCTGAATCAATTTTCCCTCGCTGCATATCAACAACCCTGCATTTGCTATCAGGAATAAAAAATATTTTATATGTACGTCTCATTTACCATCTCCTCAGTCTATCTTTCGTGTCCAAAATTCAAACGAGCTCCCCATCTTTTGAATCATTAAACTTTTTCCTCCACTTATATTCGTTTCACTATTGAGGTAGTACTTCCCTCTTCCACTTCCTCCAAAAATGTGCGGTTAATTCTTGAATTCTTCACCATCTCATTCTTAAAGATAGAGTATCTGACGGAACTAAGTCTACGTCGCTCGTTTCTGTGCCTACTCTAAGAAAGCAATTCAGCGTAAGCGCTCGAGTGTCCTGTAGATATTGACTTAAAGGAGTAATGGGTCTGGTATTCCAAATAACTTCAATTTATATCACGATTGTATATAATGCTTCTTTCTAGTGTTTCTTCCACTTTTTGAAGAGTATATATTATTACATATTACAATCGTTTATTGCACAATCATCATTTTAATCGACAAAAACAAATCCAAATTGTCTCTAATTTAAACGGAAGATGGTGGATAAGTTCGTTACTAAAATTTGAATTATAAATTGAATTAAAAGTTGAAGATAAGATCCAACATCTAAAGATTACACCTTTAATCATAATAATTTTGTATTTCGATTCACAGAAATTTTTAGGCGTTGGGTATTAGGTAGTGATCACTAACATTCTTTTCCATAAACCGCAACATAAATCAATCGTTTCATGCAGTGGTACATTTGTGAAAAAAATAACCATATCAAAAAGCTATAAAATTATGATTTACGTTGCGATTTATATAGAAAGATTAACTAGAGAAACCGTAGATAAATTATTATCGAAAAAAGATAATATTACCGATGAAAATAAAATAAATAGAACACAGATAGCAAAACATTATTGGTTTGGCATTTGTTTTAAAGATATTCTTTTGTCAGGGTTTCAAAATATTCAAGAATTTAATTATAAAATTTGATAAAGATAATTTATTAAACCTAACATCGCTGCTTCAATCGTTGATCTCATTCAATAATCGCTATTTCTTTCACAGTGATAATCATCAAATTGTTGCATCTTCGATGATCGAAATAAGTCTAATAAATGTCGTTTTGTGTGTCAAAATCGTTAAGTATTTATTGAAAATCATTGTTCTTTTGTACCTTTAAGTCGCCATGTGATAGTTGATCGATCACTGGAGACTCGGCAAATGATATCGAAATTTTTAAATTGATCGCGTATGCCTCCTCGAGTTGTCAGGTTATTTGCACCTACTTGTTTTCAACAAGTGATGATTTCTCTTGAGTGCAGTTTAGGTGTTCTGATCATCTCTTTGAAAGATGTCTTTTGATTCATTTGTATCTTTTTTGTCAGAGAAAGAGGAAAGTCGATTCGTATTCTACTAAAGGTGAATCCTGACAAGTTATTAGTTAGAGAATGTTTCGTTGTTAAACTTACAGAATGCCTTTGAAAAGAAATGGGTAGACGGCTTATGTGCATGTTGATGATTGTTTTTGTCTATTAATTATAATTAATTTTTTTTGAATTTGAAACTAACGATATATACTCATTTTTAAATTTTTGCGAAAATGTATAAATTTTTGCGAAGAGAATAAAAATGTTTGTATTAATATTTTTGTGCTTTTAAACATACTTTTTCTAACACATTATTTTTTTCAAATTTGAAGTGTTCAAAAATATTCAAAAGTAAAAATTGATATATTTTTTATTATAATTTAAAATCAATCTCGACTTTCTTTTCCCGGTACCTGGATTATTCACTCTGTATCTTAATTATTATTTTGATTAATATGTTTTTATATATTACTTAATCACCATTTTTTTTAAACAAATAGTAATTCAAAAAAATATTTTCATGAAATAAAATCTTTTTGTTAACTAATTTTTAAACACCTTTTTCGAAATCAGACAATTCCTTACCTTTAGGCATCAATCTACAAAAGATTATATGAATAAAAAAATGAATGACGTACAGAAATAAATACATAGAGACAAATAAAAAAGTATAATCATAAATTATGTCAATTAGGTACGAATATTTACACTTTAAATTGTTGTAATAAAATCAAATCTTTCCATACGATAGCCTCTGTCAAGTTTTAACATTCATCATAACTCTTTTAACACACAGTTCATTTTGCACTATACAAATACTCTTTGTAAGAATATTTGACTTATATCATCAGTTTATTTTCAAATCAGTTGTTGCGGTCGGAAACTCATTTACATACTATTGACATATAAATCCATTACAAAACATTAACATTAAATGCATTACAAAAATATAAAGAAGAAAGACAATGGTATATAATACATGTATTTGAAACTTGAAAAAGACAAACGACAACAATCACAGCAGAATAGCAGGTTAGGGTATTTCGGCAGGCGAAGATGGTCGGTGTCGTCTGTGGCACACGTGATCTTCTTGCGGCTCCCCACAAAGCATTTCCAATATGCCGTAGAAACTGAAATATTATCTAACTGAATAAAATATATAAAGTTGCACCAAAACTCACCCCATGAAGAAAGCTGGACATCTGACCCTCCCAGATAGAGTCTCACAAGGAGCATTCATGAAAATAACTCGTTTGAGAATTACATGAGCCAGGGAGAAGTTGTTGACCCTGAAGATTTAAAAGATAATTAATAATGAGACAAAAAACAACAAAGACCCTTACCGAGCTTCCCAGTAGACATAGAAGGTCATCCGACCCTTTCCCGGTAGCTCTCCATAAGTACAATCTTTGAGCAACACCCGCCGAAGAATTGGATCACCCTAAGCAGAGATATACACCCTGCAAAATTGAAAAAGTTAATTAAAACAAAGAAAATTAATTAAAATTACCATGAATCATCCTTCGTTATTGAAAAACGACATCATGCAATTATTCATCGTGAATAATCGGTGAACAATCCAGAACAACCAAGTCCTTGTTTATGAACACACTGCATGGTAACAGCCAGTGTTGGCAAATGAAAAACTGAAATCATCGGTGAGGGCCAATCAGAAGCGGCCACGATAAAAATGGTACAACGAACAGAAAAATGCTGTTATAAATACAACAGCTATTTGCAGCAAAATCAGAACACTTGAGAATATTTACAACGAAATTAGAACGAGCAAAAGAAGAAAGAACAACAACAACAGAAGAAGAAAACAGAAGCGCACTTTGCATTTTGAATTGAACAACAAAATTTACAATTCATACGACTATTTTTCTATTTCTATTTCTCGCCTATATTTCTCAACTGAAACTCGACCGTTTTACATTATCAAGTGGTACAGTTTATATTTCCCTATCGGCTGCTCGATTAATGCGAGCAATGTTCGAAGTGTGTTTGTCCAAAGGATGGGCCGGATTAACAGAAACAATATTGGAAACTTGCAAGGAAGTTGAGTAACGAATGTGGGCTTGTTGTTGCCCGTTACGACAATTCAAGAAGGTGCCGCTTGAAATTATTCGCAAACTCGAAAAGAAACGGAATTGAACGGAGCTAATTCAATGTAAATTTTCAGTATTTCGTAACGCAATATATGTATTATATAAGTATTTGTCTCTTTATATATTTATTTAATAATCAATAGTTGAAACTTTAACCAGTAGTTGAGTTCTAGATAAACTTAAAGGTTTCGTCGTCGCTGCAACCGTTGTCCATGTCCAGTACGTCCTGAATAATCCATGATAATGAAAAAAATGATAACCGAGAAATGACGATTATCAGGGGTCTTGTGAACCTCGTGAGATTCTACAAAAGATGACGAGATATTGTTATTGCCGCCACGAGGGCATATATGTCGTACTTTTGACGAGCTGGCCCGAGACCCGGTCGCGGTCGTTCTCCGAACGATCGTTGACGATGAATCTCTAAGTGGTTCACCTATGGTATCCGTGATGATTGTACAATATTACTTTCAATTAACAGAGTTGCTTCTTCGATGAATAAATGAAACAAGATAAAGAGAAAGATCCGAGTAGCGACGAAGCCTTACGACGAACTCGTTTCTTAGAAATACTTTGCAAATAACAATATAAATGATTCTTAGGTTACTTAATTGAGCCTGTTGTCGATATATATTTAAAAAATCGCTGAGTTAGTAAAATAATGATGAGATCGCTTCTAAATAATAATAAATAATTGCTGATAGTAATGGAATGATAAAACGATAAATCGAATAATGACTAGTTGATAATAACAATGAACTAATGTCTCTACATTGTGCATGTACATAATGAATGATAATTTATGAAAACTAATGATAATCATTTAGACCCATCGGTGGCGGATAAGTCGCAGTGAGCAATAATAAAGTTAGACATATATCGAACAAATAAAGCATGAGAGGCGCACGCACGGAGCCTGAAACAAGCCACGCAGTAATAAAGCAATAATACTGACATACAGGACATAACATGAAATCAACCCGGAGCGGCGCTGAGCTAGTCGGGGGCCCACAGCCCGTGCTGACTTAAAATGAACCCACAGGCCCTCAAAACCTGGCACTGCTGGTCAGATGTAAAGATAAATTAAGATCAAATGCGAAATNATATCGAACAAATAAAGCATGAGAGACGCACGCACGGAGCCTGAAACAAGCCACGCAGTAATAAAGCAATAATACTGACATACAGGACATAACATGAAATCAACCCGGAGCGGCGCTGAGCTAGTCGGGAGCCCACAGCCCGTGCTGACTTAAAATGAACCCACAGGCCCTCAAAACCTGGCACTGCTGGTCAGATGTAAAGATAAATTAAGATCAAATGCGAAATATATTGGGTTATGATTGACCCTTAATAACCACTTGGGGCTAGGAGTCAGCGAAAATGTTTGTACTCAGAATGGTCGTAACACAATGCATTTTAAACAGTTAATTTAATTTTTTAAAATGTTTTCTTCAAATTTTCATTTCACAGTTTGATAACATTTATTCACATTTACATTTAAAATTACATTTATTCAAATAAGTTGTGAAGGAAAATAGGTTTGTTTCAATGAAATCTGTTGTGGTATCTCAAGTTTAAAAAGAGATAATTATAAAGAACTTTAAAAACAACTGGCATGTATTTTGAAACTAATATAAATTTGGGTGGTGGTTTCACAAAAAAATAATTAATCTATTTCTCGACCAGTGATAAAAGTGCATTTTAAATCATATATCTTATTAAATAGAAATAATAGTATAATTGATCTAAGAAAATGTGATAATGATAGCTGATTCCTCCTTTTAAAAAGATCGTTAAATTTGAATAAAAAATAAAACATTTATTCGCATAATGACATGATTTTTAATTAATCCAAATCGAAATTATTGAAATTGAAATTATATTGTAAAGTGTATTTCGACATTTATAAAATGAACAAATAATGCATTTAATGCAAAATTGCTATTCAAATATTTACACATTAAAACAAAATAATGAAAAGGTATATATGATTGTTTAATATATGATTAATAAAAAATAAAACAATTATACCATCCTAAAAACAATAAAATTCTATATTATAGAAAAAATTTATTAATTTAAATAATACAAAATAACATAATTTTGTTATCTAAAGTTTACATAGATTAAGTTCCTACTTGCAAGTTTTGTTTGCTGCAAGCACAAATACATTGCTTGTAATTGTCCAGATAGCTTGTAGAGCGAAAAAAGAATCACAATGCTTGTATCTAACCAGGAAGGTATGACACTAGATATTGGTTATGAAAAGAAAGGATGAATTGCGGTTCTTCTGACATTCCAGTTGCACAAATTGAATTCTTGCCATTGATTGTAATAATTCATCACCATTTCCTCAGCAAAAGATCATTACTGTATTCATTATGACCATGAGTTCAGGTTTATTCGGCCGTTTTGTTTCTGTTCTTCTTGGTGAAGTACTATACAAAATAAACATAAAAATATTTTATAGAAGTTATATTACAACAAAATGCCTTAGTTCGTCAGATTCTGCAATCCTGAAATAAATGGCAGAAATGGATTCTGTGAAGGACAGGCTCACTCTTAAAATTTTTGAAACAATTAATTTTAATAAAAATTTTTTAATATAGGGAAATATTTAAAATCAAAAGTTTTCTAAGCAATTATAATTAAAAAATATATCTTAATTAATTTTAAAAAGTTATTTTCGGAAATAATCAAATTTGAATACTGTAAATTATTTTTTGTATTTAAAATTATTGTAGGTAAAGTCTTTTAAACTGAAATATTGATAATAAATAGAACGTTAAAATCTTTTATTAATTAAAAACGTTTTCGCAAATAAAAGAAAATAACATTAAACTAATTCTAAAATAATAAAAATCCTTTTTTTGAATTTAGTAAAAATATGACTACCATAAATTATGTTGGTTTTAATTTAAATTAAGTTGCATAAAATAGTGGAATGTAAATTTTCAAAATAAAGAGAATAAAAAAAATTTCAATTTTAAAATAGCTTATCAGTATTTATAAGTCTATATTTTTATATAAAATTCTGGTCAAAAAGAAAACGAAGAAAAGTTCTTCGACGAAAAATTGTTATTTGTGTTAGAAATAAAATTTAGTGTTAATGAATTATAATTTTGATCAAGAACCCAACATAAGTATTAAAATTTTTAGACAAGTCAGATGTAATATCACGCAATATTTTTCTGCACATTTGAGTTTTGAATTACAAATTTAAAAAATCGATTACTATTAAAATATTCAAACTTATAGTACCATCGAATTACTACATTTAGTAACTTTTATTGGAATTAAAATTACATATATTGATACAATAATTACAGAAGTGTAACTCTTCTTCGCTTCTTCGCCAGTGTCCGAAACTTAGTCATCTCTAAGGAAGCACATAATTCCTGGTGAATGTTCATTATAGCTAAGCCATTCAATCTCTACTCTAATGTAGTGTTTCGTAAGTAAGTCTTGATTCTGCTTAATGTAGATAAAATATCGTTCAGTTNTAGCTGTTGCTACTGATAAAGTTGCAAATAACTTCAACATATTATGAACTGTAGAATATAAATATTAAGTGCGAAATTACCGACCAAATCGCTTACCGGTATTACCGTATTAAATTTTGCAATTAGACTGCGGACAATTACCGCTAAAACTATTTAACCGCAAATACATCTGATTTAACAACACATAAATTATCATTATTAAAAATAGAAATAAAAAAAATCAATTCGAGTGATGTCAGACGGTGAACGATCTTCCGAGAGGTGTAATGTCTCTAAATGTGATAATAATAATATATTCAAATGAAAATTATCTCAATGTTCGTAACACCATTAAATATGTACTATCAGATTTTCGAAATTCACAACGGGTGCTTCCGCTAGTTTTTAATAGGTCCTTAATAACTGTTTCAAAATTCATCTGTGACATGTATTAAGAGTTTATTTAAAGTTCAATATTAATTTTTTTACAAACTAAAACAGATATTTGAGGATTAACAAAAGAAATATACTTCATTTTCACAAACATTGAATTTAAATTTGCTACCAAAGTTCAATACAGCTTTCGATATCTTTGTGAATATCAACCTTTTCTTACTGCACTCTTTTTTGGCTGCATGCTCGGAATGTTCAACTTTCTGTACAAGGCGACACTCATTCTTTAAAATTGCACAGGCTGGTTAATTTAGTTATGAATAGTAGGCTAGTTAATAACAGTGCTTTATGAGTAATACTGTTACAATTAACAGAATGATTGAAATTCAAAATGTCTTTTTCTCTGATTTATGATAGACACTCGGACTTTGTAAAATGATTTGGAATTAAAAAATAATTCTTCGGTCTGTTGCAGAAAAAATAAAAATTGTTTCAATCAGAAAGTGATAACTGAATTGATATGAGTTCAGATGCTGATAAATTGCTGAGCAATACTTTTACGACAGAAAGAAAATTGTTCGCATTAAATAGTTAAAATTAGTGATCAATAATATGATCGAATTTTTAAATTATAAATTTAAATTAATTTAGCGACTTTAAGTCGTTAGGATAAAATAATGAAAAAAATAAATGATAAATATGAATATAATGTAATAATTAAATAAATTAAATAATATAATAATAAACGTTATATATTAATGAACGACAATATTATTTAAATAGTAACGATAGTGCACATACATTAATAATATGAATTAATATAAAATACTTATGAGTTTTTGCTATTTGATATAAAAAATTATCACTATGGAGTTGTTTTTTAACTAGAGAAAATTATATAAATAAATAAAATACAATAATGACTTTAACTATAATATAATCGTAACGTAATTTAAAAGACGAAGGACAAAGAAGAATCATAAACGATTTATCACAAATAAACAGGAAAAGTGAATTATAGAGAATTAGTCACTAGCTAATTTATTTTATTGTAGGATTCGGTCTCTGTAGAATTCGGTAATCGGTTCGTAATCCTCTGTCTTCGATAAATAGAATCTGATAAATATCTGAATATTTTCGTATTTTTGAAGATCTGTTATTTTGAATTGACACAGACACTAATCTAATTTCGATTCATATGCGAAACGTTTTCAGTATGTTTTCAACTTAATTTTGGTATAGTTTCGAAATGTTTTTGATTCTTCGGATGTGTTGGGAATCGACAGACACTGTAATGTATTATCGGATAAAACGAAACGATGTTCTTCGATTGATATAGTTACAGTTGATAATTGTTAGAGATTCTGAGGAAAGCTTCTGAAATACATTGTTGATATTCGGAATTTGAAATACAGCTCTGTATTGGAAATAGTTCTTTTGCTTGATAAAAAAATTTCAATTAAGAGAAGATAACGGATTTTATTGAGACCTTCAGGTTTAGGCGAATGAATGGATTATATCGCTCGCGAACGATATTTGTACGACGCTATCTATAAAAAATAATAATAAAAACTAATTAATGATAAATTGATCGATAATTAAATATTATTTGAATTTTTACTTAATTTGCCTTAACGACCTTAAGGGGCTAGGACAAAATCATTTATGTGATAATTTAATATAAATTTATTACACAATATAATAACCAAATAATAATAATTCACATGATTAATTATATAATATAATTGTAAGAGATATAAGTATAAAAGTAGATATTTTAATTTCTAATATTAAATAATCAATATTTTAATATTATATCAAATGTCATTTATTTATAAAATACGGTTAAATTAAAAATGACAAAAATCTCCTAAAAATTGTTTGAATATTCAGAAATATCCAAAAGTTTTTATAAAATAAATTATGGAAATGTTAACGTTTTTTTAGA
>MQRK01242154.1:0-13467 GCA_001938485.1 Girardia tigrina | reverse complement strand
TGTCTCTGAATTATAGTTAAAAAGATAAAAAAACATTTTCGGTAAATATTTTTGACTTAGGCATTGTAACCACGGTTTCGATGTATAAAACGGAAAATTTTGATTGACAACTCACATCATTTATTCCTGCTAAGTTGTCCAGTTTGTTAGAGGTTTACGTCAGAAATCGTTTACTCATTACTAAATAACCGTCGCGATTTAGATGTGTTCTTTTCAACATAAAGATCTGTCAAACCAACAAACTATGTCTGATCTGGGACACTCCTGATTGAAGGATCATCTTGACACGACTGAAAATCTCCCAGAAGATTATCAATAAAAAAATACATTTTTATATAAATGATTCCGTTCTTTTTTTAAAAAAACGGATTAGATAAACACACATACGCTGAAAGTACAATCAACGCGAAAGAAACATCAGAACACACTTCTCACTCTGAACGGAGGTATCACAGTGAACAACAACGGTATCTATGATCCCGTAAAAGGTGGAATAATTTCGTCCGTGGACCAGACCAATCTAAATAATTATCATCAGAAATTACCAGGAAAGGATCATTAAGGTTCCTAGAGTCCACCGGCAATGGTAGGTTCAGAGAAGCAAGAAGCGTTGGCGAAACTTGCAAGTGGGGCTCTCTGAAACATTTCCATTGTCTCTCCGACCAGCGAATATTACTTGCAACAACAGTCGGTAAGGGAATAAATTCATTTAAAATCAGGTTTACTGCAGTCATATGCTATTAGAGTATTACTTTTACTAAATAAATTCATAATTTTCATCATTGTTAAAAGCCAATTCGATATCTGACCATGAAAACCTCTCATTTTATAAGGTTTGGCTTCTCTCCAAGATTTTAAACTTTCCCAATCTCCATTTTTATCCATAGTCCTATGGTTTCATCGATCATTTTACCCGATTCCTTTAAATACTTCCATAGTTGATCTCTATCTTGTTGAGATAGTATCTGACTATATTTCAATAAATATGCAATGATCACTCTCACCAATCCTTTATTAAGACCGTCGTTACCCATTATTTTTTAAATAACTTTTTGAGGGTCTTGTTCTTTCAGATTAATGTATCGAGTTATTTGTGGTTCCATTCTGCGGATATTCTCAGCCAATCCAATTTTTTTTTCAGTCGCAGATTCAGATTCAATAAGGAAGCAAGTTCGGCTAATTTGTTAGTCGTAGATAATGAAGCTGTATTGGAATCATAATACTCATCTGTTACCATACTTTGTAAATATATAATCTGTTCTTGATTTCTCATTTCCTCCTTTATCGCCTCAGTTGATCGTTGGTCAAGATGCATTTGAAGTACACCTGAATCTATCTTTAAATCAGTATTCTCAAAAATAGTATCTGTAATTTTATCATTCATCTCTGTCTTATTTTCAAAAAAATGGAGCTTTTGAAGTGTCAATTTTGTTATTTTCTTAATTCATTTTCTTTCATCTCTATACATTTTCGTTCACTTGCTTGTGATAAAATTGGTTCACAACTTTCAGAAGATACATTTCTTGGAAAGCTTTTTAAAGTATTTGATACCTTTACTTTTGTTTTATCTTTTGACTGGGTTATTCATGAAGTATCTTTTATTTTATCTTCGGTTTTCATTTTTGTTTCAATTAATTCGTCTTCGAGATAGTTTGTCAATCTTAAGAGATTCCATTTGTTTAGTTTTTCTAGAAAGGGTATCATTACAATTGATGTGATTTTCTTTGGAATACATCCAACTTCAATTAATAATTCATCATCATCAACTATCTGTTCATGTATTACCGTTACATAATTCATCAAAGTGTGACTATTCTTTTGCATCATTTCTCACCTCTAATACTGTACTAGACTGATTATATTGTTTTGTAAACACTTCCTTATCGAGTAGTTTAAATTTAACTTTAATTGAAATTTCTTTCTTGCCCATAAGAATAATTTTACCATTTTGTCTAAAAATTGCTTTTATATATCCTTTATATGGATACAATTTATCGGTATTTTGTCATATTTGAGACATCACCTTGATGTCTTTAACGGGTACAGTGGTGGTTAATAATGTAACAAACATTTGCTCAATTTAAACATTGTCAATAACTTTCTCTGCCATTTCCAAATTCATCTGATTTGGTATATCTACGTCTCGTTGATCTAATTGTTTCGTTGCACAGTCATTATATTCACCAATGACCGATATCTCTAACGGCTTTATTCCAACTATAACCTCGTTCAGCATATCTGGAAGTAATCCAGCTTCCAGTAAAGTTTCTGTTTCACTCAATATTTCCTCATATAACGTTAATTCACATTTAGAAATATTTCTCTGTATTTGTTTTTTATATCTTTTACAAATTGATTTGATTTCATAATGATTGTTTCAGTTTTATTTGGAAAAAATAATGAAACTTTAATATCAACTAGCATTTCTTTAGATAATGCAAGTATTACTCCCATTTGTCTTGAGATAAGTCTTATTTCATTATAAAACTTTGCTTGATTATGAAAACGCTCTATTAAACTAATTATTGATCTACTATCTTTTCCTGATAATGTTTTGTGAGTTATTTTATGTAACTTCACTAATATTTAATTGTCTGTCTCTTTTTGCCTATTCAACATTTCTGTACATTGAACAAATTCAGTAATATTTGAGTTCCTACTATCGTTTAATTTCTGACTAGGATTATTTAGCTGATCTTCAAATGTCACACTTGATTCCTATGAATATTCCTCCTTTTGTGCTATTCGAGCTAACCTAACTCGTTCTTCTTTTAATTCACTCTCTAATTGTTGTTCATATGAAAAATCATTTTACTCATTAAATTCACCATATATTTTAAAGTTGGACAAGATCTCTGAATATGACCGAATTTTCCACAATTATAACATTTTATTTTACCATCTGAATTGATTTCACATCTTTCAGTTTTATTTATTAAGATACTTTTTCGATTATATTCAGTCTGTTTATTTCTACATACTGAAGCAACATAACCAAATTTATTATAATTTTCACATTTTAAATTTTTCACTCTGCACTGTTTAAATTCATGGCCTTTACTAACACCTTTTGAACATAACATTACCTAATATCAACATTTTTCTTACTCCTGCAATCTTTAGTACAGTGTCCCCTTTTATGACAATTTTGATATTTAAGTTTGCGGCAATCCTTTGCCATATACCCTTTCTTGAGACAAATAAAACATTGTATAATATTTTTTTGTTTGTGTTCACACTTGACAGCATACACATTCATTTCTCTCGGTAGACTGGATTCTATTATTTTGCTTTACGAATACTTTCATCATACTCATCTCCTAAATGTAAACTCAATGCAGCTTTGATCTGTGGTTTTAAACCAATCCAGAATTGATCTTTTAAAAACATTCTTGTTTGTGGATTCCAATTCTCTCTTGGACCAAATGCTCTTTCTGCTAGAATGCCAACCTGATAAGCAAATTCTGCAACATGCACATTTAATAATTGCTTACGTTGAAAAAACTTTTGTCTAAATATGCGAGCTGCAACCCCTGGTAAAATGCATTTGAAGCTGGCAGCTGCACTGCTTGAGGAACTTTTGCCCCTTCTTCAACAATTGCTACTGGTGGGTGCATGATCTGTATATAAATATCCCTTGCCATACCTTTCAAATAGATATGCAATATTTGAATCATAACTGGTTGCTGTATTCCATGTTCTGTTGCTAATTGATAATAATTTGACATAAAATCTGGAAAACCCTCTGGATTTCCATAAAAAATCTCAATTCCTAACTTTGTGTATGTATGCTGGTACTTTTGCTGCCATATTTTTAAATGATTTTTGAACTTTGTCTAATATTCTACCGCTTCTTAATTTCAGTTTAAAATTTTGTTATTAAAATTTTATTATTAATCGTATTTATCTCTCTTTTTAATCTTTTTTATCACGTCTGTTTCATCGAATGTAAGGTTTACAATTCTCTTTGAACCTTACTGAGCTTGACTCCTAATCAAAATTTGTAAATATTAAGGCTGCGTTTATTGTGTGTTTATAAATAATTAAAATCAATAAATAAACGAATAATATGTCTAAGCTTTTATTTAAAAACACAAGCTTTAGAATTAAAAAGAGATTAAATTCTGTATTGTTTAACGTTTATTTGTAAGGGAACACTGTGATCAACAATGGTATCTATGATCCCGTAAAAAGGTGGAATAAGAGGACTTACAAAAGGATTATTTTAATCTAACCCCTTCTCAAATTATGGTCGCTTGAGTAATCCTCAATTATCAAAGGATTGTCAGAAAACGAATTTTAACTTTTAGAAAATCCATCTAATAAATACGAAGAGAAAACCAAAAATTTATTACAAAACAAGGTTTTTTATGTACCCAGACGGGACTTAATCTGATTGGTTATTCGGCTTCGTTTTTCTTCAGAATCTTCGGTCGCCACTTCGGTGATCACTGCAAGCTGTATAGGACAGTTACTTCGCAGGCTTTATTCAGAGCTCATCATTATCTTCGGCATCCTCGAAGATTGGGCATTCAATCGCAGGGGCTCTTGGATTGTGGACTGGATCATCTCGGAATTGGGATAGATTGCTCATATCACTTCCACCATCGAATGCAGCCAATTGACGCGCACTCCATCCAATATTGATCTGATGGTTGCATTGTCAATGGCTTTCTCCCTGTCTGAGAGGAAAATGGCCTTGAGATGTTTGCTGTTGTCGGGGATCCAGGTTCCTAAAGCTCCAACAATGAAGATAAACAATATTACGGAAACGAGCTAATGGGTCAAGAATCGTCACTAGCTCGTCTACGCAATCTCGTAATTGTTGAAATAAAAGAAAATATGAATACTCAAATAAAAACTATAATTATATACAACAATTAATTGAAGGAGAGACGGTTATAATACAAGAGTTGTTAAATCAGACAGAAAGATGAGAGGTAGGGAAAAATAAATAAATATCACAATAAAACGTATAGTTAACAAATGATAATCGTTACTTTTGTTAGAGCCACGAAAATGATCTACCGGTAGTAACTGTGGCAAAATCGTTGAGCAGATTATATGATGGACCAGTTTCTTCGAAGGTTTTATTTTGTTTCGCCGCTGAAACAGAAGAGTTATGCCCGGAGTTCGAGTGTCTCTGTGCCCAGTAGTGGTCAAAATGAATTAATCAATCCACTGACCGTAATTTGGCACGGAATATTGCTTTGTCAGTTTCTTCGATCAAATATCGTCGAGAGGATCTAACGAATAATAATTGCTGCTTTAAAAGTAGTTGAAAATTTATTCGAAATTAATTGTAGTCTAATTTGACTTTGAAACGACGATAATTAAATTGTCAAATTGAAATTTAATTTGTGATCGTTTTATCGATCAATACTTCAAATTTTCATATTTAATTTTTATATACTTAACAACAATATTATAATTCATTAATATTGTCGTAGGCCAAAAAAATAAAAGCTGTTTAAGATATTTTCATTTTTTTTTAAATTGACAAACTTTTATTTCTTTCTGCAATGTTATGTTTTTTTTGTGAATCTGATGTTTCGATAATACATGTATTATAAATAGTTGATTTGCATAATATATTATGCTGATTCAAAAAAAAAATAAAAAACGACAAGCAATAAAGAAAAACACGTACAGGGCAAAATAAAGAAACAACAATTGCAAGTAAACAAAAACAAAACCGCTATTACAGACCAAAAATAAAAAAAAACACACGCACCCACTTATCATTCAAGCGGCCTGGAGATTCGGTCAAAAGCCAAATAATTTTTTTTAATAACAAAAAAACAAAAATGATAAAAAAAATGACAAAAATAACAAAAACAATAATAAAAATTGGAAACAATTAATAAAAAAAATACTAAGAAAGGTGGGTAAAACACTACAAACAATAGCACTCTTTGATCGCTGTATTGATTCCTAATAGATTCTGCCAATGGGCCATAATATTCGAGATTATCCTTTTTAGCTCTTTCTAAGTTCTTTTCCTCATCAAAGGGACACTTAACATCAATCAAGATAATTATTTTTTTCTTAAAAATTAGCAACACTCTCTTACAATCATGATTGAAAATAGAAATTAAAAAGCCAATTAGACCGATGCCAAATGGTGAGCAATCTTCCGAGAGTAGTGATGACTCTACATTTGAAAGTAATAAAAAATCAAATGAAAATTGTCTCGATGTTATTAACAATATTAAGTAATTTTTCAAACAAATTAAAATTTAATTAATTTAGAGAAGGAAAAGGAAACCTTCTTTCTTTCCCTGCTTAAGTCGATGACGAAAGAGATACCGTTGAAAGTATGGCAGGCTTGGGAAATGTAAGTTGTCAGGACCACCTTGCAACTGTAAGAGAGAAGTAGATGCGGCTCCAAAAGATGCTTCCAAAACGTTTTAGACAATTTACAGAAACATGGGATGCACTCAAATGGCCCATATTTTGGTTCAAGGTTTTTTTCATGTCAGTTATCCACTCGCAGGCCTCTTCTATTTCGTGATCATCAACCTGGAACACAAGAATGTCTCCATTCCTTTCGCGTTCGTGGATATTAATTACGAGCTCGGTCAAATCTTCCAGATTGTAAAAAACTTTTTTCTTCATTGATGTACCCTATATCCACTGGATATAACATAGCAATCGCCAATATGAGTGGCATGTTTTTAAAGTAGTTACGAAACTGGACGATGTTATAAGTGGCCATGACGACAAACCTGATATCAGGGCACTGGCCATCGACCTCTTTCAGCAGTTCAATGGGTATGCCCGTGTATGTGGTTCATTCATTAAACTCATCTAACACAACGACCCCGTAATTCTGTAGCAGCGGGTCACTCACGGCTTCCCTGAGCAAAATCTCGTCTGTTGTGTACTTTAACATTGTCTGATCGCATATACGATTTCAAACCTTTATTAAAACAAATAAATAAATTTTTTGATATTATTGTGAGATATAATTGATAACTTAATGATATTTTATAAATAAACTGATTAAATTAAATTATAAATAATAATGGTTCAAGAATACTCTTAATAAAACTCTATTTAGAATTTAGATAAATATAAAATATGTCATTAAATATGAAATATTTTAATGTTGTTTAAATAATCAGAAAAATAAGCGAGTATTTAATTTTTTGGTAATAAATAAATTTTAGAAAAGTAATTGCGTTATTCCTAACAATTATGTAAAAATATAAAAACAAAATTAAAAAAGATTACACATTTATGCAACATATAAGAATTTATGACAATAAATTATAATTTAAGATGAATTAATTTTGAAAATAGTTACCATTAAAACAAATTATAATTACGTTTTACAAAATATCATTCGAACTATTTACTAAAAATTAAAATAAAAACTAGTAATTCAAAAAATTAAATTTTATATCCATTCTTTATGCAGACAGAACTTTAATTTACCAACAAAGTTTTTAATATTTCAAAAATTTAACATTTAATAAATTTTAATTAAAAAAACAATAAAAATTAATATAAACTACTTATAATTCATAAGTAGATATCTTGAAATTAATATTGTACGGGAACTCCGAATTTTCCTTTTTTTCCCATTTTAGGAACTTAAAAAGTATTTTTCTATCAAATTTTCACATAATCATTTATTGTCATCGAGAATGAGTGAGTGTGCAAAGTTTGAAGAAAATCGATTCAGTAAAGTTTAAATTAAAAATTATAATAAACAAATAATTATGTAATAATGATATACTTACATAATTAATGCTTACACAATTGAAACTTACGTAATATATAGATATATACACCAAGCACGTATTATAGTTATCTAAATTTTTATTTTTATACATAAATAAATATAATTTAACGAAAAAATGAGACGATCAAAAATATATTTTTAAATTAACTTCCAATTTGACACGATTTTCCTATTATTCAAACAAACACTACTTTAATCGTAAATTAATTTCTCATCATTTACTCTCACACTGCCCGTGCTCTTAAGGTACATACGCACACGCCGCTCGTGCACAGTGGAGCTCCTTACATCGCTGGGTTCTGCATCTGCACACACACGAAGTCTTTAAAGAATCAATCAATCGTCGCGATCGCCGTTCTGCTTCGTCGTCCTATTGTTCCTGACCGCTCTCTGAATTGGCTTTTGTCTTTTCCTTCGAACGCGTACCGTCTTCAAAACTATCGCTGGAGTCACTCGTTCTCGACTGACAGTGCACTCTCAGCCCATGAGGCACGCCGTTGTCAGTTGCGTTGTCATCCTCGGAAGTGAACCTGATGTATGACATGTGGTACTGGACCCCGTGATTACCACTTACTGATGAGGACGGACCTCGCTCACTACAGCGCGTTACTACTGCATTATACACCTCGGGTTCATCGGTTTCACAGCATTGCATCGCCCGCTCACAACCCTAAATTGTTCTCACCTCTCACTTTTGGCACTCCACTCGCAAAATTCTTCGGCAGTAGCAGTATCCTCTGACGCGCGAACACAGAATTATTCCAGCTGAATTTGGTGTCACGATGTACCACATAAGCATGTCCTCGATCGATTCCCCGCTTCTTCTTACCATGCACTTAATCTTCGATGATAACCCTCGAAAATCCCATTTCAACTCGGCCGATTTGTGCATCGGAACATTATCTTAACGCCCACTCCAGATAGCAATTACCGAACGATCTGGTAGGGATGGGATTTTGCCGTCTCTGAACCACCGCAGCTCTCCTTTTGATTCCCGCACTGCGAGCACGAGTACCGTTTCCCCGTTCATTTCCACTTTTATTTGGAGGTACGAACGCCTGAGGTCTATTACTGAAAGTGCCTTCCCCATGCGGCGCCATTTACGTATCTTCTATGCGATCACACTTTCTCCTCAGTCGCCTGTACAACCGCTTTTACTTTGCTGTGGAAAGGGATGAGCCATCCCTTGCATTTTAACTCGGTCAGCTCTTGACTGACTTCCTTTTTAAATTGTTTCGCAGACGCATATGCAGCTACTCCCATTATCGGCTTCGGCGGTGCTTAGTCAGACTTCTATTTCCATGCCCCAATCTATGATTCACCATGGAACCTGGCTGAAAAATTCGAGCTCTCCGACTGCGCTGCTACTGGTTGTCCGAATACGCCCGCTGCAGCGTGATGCTCAGCGAAACTGAATCTCAGGGCCTTGTTAAGGTCCTGAAACCAAATATATTTTAAAAAAAATTTTAAAATAAATAAATACCTTACACTCCTAAAAATAAATTATAAAAAATAAACAATTAAAATAAAATGTGTTGATAAATCCCTTTTGTTTGAGCTCAGTGCTCAGGGACTCAAGGTAGTTAATAGGGATAATTTGTAACAGTATAAGCAATATTACCAATATTAATAATATTATTTTATTATTATATTAAAATTATGAATATTTCATTATTATTATTATATTATTATTACTATTATATTATTATTATTATTATTTATTTTATAATTATTACTATCATTATTATATTTTTATTTTGTATTATTATAATTAGATTTATTGTTATTATTTTGATTATTTATTCATTATTATTATTTTGACATTATTATTATATTTTTATTACTATTATAATTTATTAAAATTAATATGAAACAATTTTTATTATTAAAATTATTATTAATTTATTTAGCTCCTTGTCAACGAGTTTTTCCTCCCTCGCAGGGGCCTGTTCATTAAGGGGGCACGCCTGTATCAGTTGGAAAAGCCGTTAAAGGCTTGTGAAATAATTAATATCTTTATTATTTTTTCTAATCATTATTAATTATTATTATTATTTTATTTTTATTATTTCTATTATTATTATTATTATTTTATTATTATTATTATTAGTATTTTTATGACTATTACATTATTATTATTGTTAACTTTATTATTATTATTAAAATTATTATATAAAAAAAACAAATATAAAAAATATATATTATGAAAAAAATATATTATATTAAAAAACAAAAATTACAATCTTACTTTCTCAAAATAAAAAAATAGAAAAAATGAATTTTTTCAAAATTAAAACGGGCAATTAAGTCCGGATAAACAAATTTACATTTAAATGTAAATTTTATTTAGCTATTTTAAAAAAACTTTAATATTACATAAAATAAAAAATTTTTTTAAACTAATTAAAATTTTTATTTAAACTATTTATTTTTCAAAACGGGTATAAATACCCCTAAACTTAAAGAAATTCGGCACGCAAAAATAGTAAACGTAACTTTTAATAGTAGAAAAGTCATCTAATTCAAAAAGTAAAATTATTAAATGAAGAAGATTTACAAAATATTTTGGAATCCTCCATAGTTATTTATACGTTGTATTATTCGGAAGAATTTTGTGATTCAATTGAATAAAGTTTTAAAAAGAATTCCTTTGAATTATTACTATTATTAATATTTGAAAACTAATCTCCGACGAGATTTATTTAAATTGAGAGGGTTTATAAAATTAATATATTCATTACAAAGTTGGAAGAACCATTTGAAAAGGAGTCAGATAATTATATTTGAAAGCTTGTTTAAAGTGATTAACAAAAATATTTTCGAATACCCAACAGACTGTTGGAGCGTTTCTATCATCGGCGGGAATGGTCGCATATTCCGATTGATTTTTGGTGTTGATGAGGGAGGAAACAATAATGAACCTTCCATGGATTCACAGTTGTTTGTCGCAATTGCATTCAGTGTCTATGATAAGGTTAGTTTTCATGAATAATAATTAATTTTTTACCTGGATATTCATTATTAGTTTCGTTGCTTCAATGCGATCCTTCTAATATTTTAATCGGATATGTAGAAAGGCAGATTTTATGGATCTCCGCCACGTGGTATTTAAGGTTTGGATCAGTATTTGACAGAGGCTGAATTAGGTCCATAGTGGATTTGTTGGTATGTATTTTAAGTACTATTATGGCATTCTTCTTTAATGTTGTCGGGGTCAATGTTCTACATCGCTGAGATGTGCTGAGTTGGGATGTCAACATTTAACATCCACCTTTTCGGCGATGTCGGACTAGAGAACAGGATGTATTCATAAGTTTTCGACTTGATGTAAAGATAACTGCATCTGATACCGTTTCTATCTGTCAGAAAAATTCACGAAGGACAGATCGGATAGTACAACTGAATCCATCTGCCTTTCTACAGATCCAATTAAAATATGAGAAAGATCTCATTGAAGCAGCAAAACTAATGATGAATATCTAGGTAAAAAATTTCTGATTGAACATGTTACTGAATCTGATACAGTTTCTGTTTGTGTACTGATTAAGCTTTTGTTTTTTGTTAAGGTTTTCTTTGAGAAATATTTCATCCTTTTCGTTTAATTTTTGTTTCTTATAAAGGAATGCAAATGTATCTATTTTATTCAAAACCGCGGGCTTTCTATATACAAATGGTATTACAAATGATACATTAAAAAAAATTTAAAATTGAACGTCAACCTATGAGTTAAGTTTAAAATTCAAATTCCCGCCTTGTGTCTATTTACTACAAGTGATACATTAAGTTATACATGTAGGGTATGGCGCGCCCCATGGAATTATTCAAAATTGCCTACTTATCCAATTAGGGTGGAGTCTAGGACAATCACGCCTCTTATTGATACTGAATGTAGTAGGACTGTAGTGAGGAGAAACAATGTAAACAATGAGCGAATTAATTATACACATAGAATCATTATGTTAGATGGTAGTGAGATTATGGCAGAGGAAGAAAAGAAGTGTATTCTGATGAATGGAGTGAGGAAGAAAGTGAGTTGTTTAGTTGTTTCTTCACTCGTAGAAGGTATTGAGGCTATAGTTGGTATGCACGTAATTTGTTTATTTGGCGGCATAAGGATCACTCAATCTGGTAGGGTGTTATTTGAGGATCAAACTGAGAATTTTGTGTGCGTAGCAATGGAGAATGATAAGGCTTAAACGCTGAATGTTGAGGAAAAGAATTTTACTGTCTTTTGATGGAAATAGGAAGGTTAGTTAGTATTGGAAAGGTAATGACGTCCCATTTCTAAAGAATACTGTGTCAAATTACCAAATGGATAAGAAACCATATTTAGAGTTTGACAAGAAAGTGAAAGATTGTAAAGATTGTAAAAATATATCGAAACAGGACATTTTGGCGCAAAGTCGTTTTGGCGCGATATAAAATATATTTAAGAAGAGCGAACCCATTGCCAACCGAGATTGATTCTAATTGTTTAACAAACAGAAAGTTGTTTTCCATTTGCGGTATGTTATGCGTATTCATTTCGTTTTGGGTTGGTTAAGAGTTGTATGTGCTTATTTCAAACGGTTGAGTTTTGGGGACTGGAAAACATTAGTTGACATGCACGTTGCAGAGAAGCTTAAGGGGGTAGTCGAGCTAGTTAGAATGGGAAATCCAGCAAAAGGAGTGTGGAATCCGGATAAAAGGGTCGAGTAGTTATCTGGTGGGATTCTAGTTCATTAGCGATTTGGTGTGGTCCGCCCGACCCTCAGGTAGCCCCGAGAATCGGACGAAGGCAACAGGGTTGCGCAGTGGCTTGGCTCGAATTTGCTGGGCCCATTTATTGAGATCGTTTTGGTTATTATGGAGGCAACAAGAAATTCTTGGGAGGCAAATATATATATATATATATATATATATATATTATCTAGAACTAATAATGATATTTTAATTAATAATGAAAACAAAGGCCATTTTTGAATATTAAATTTATTCACAATACATACGCGTTTCACCATTTCGGCATCTTCAGTGCAACTAAATAAAGTGATTAATTACTATTTATATAGTTGAAAACTATTACATCATACGTCTTAAAAACATGCTTTTTTTCATTTAAAAAAAGTATTTTAATGATATTTAAAAAACTTTAATATGATTAGATGAATCACCTTGCACGTTTAAGCATGGTCTATGATGCTTTATTAACAATGCTTCAGCAATAATCCTTTCATAATTTGTGTCAAAATTATTTAAAATCACTTTAAAATCTTTATTGTAATCCATAAGATTACCTTTACATCTTTTAATATGACTCAATATCGAACTATTTCTACTCGATTGAGTATGTTCAGCAATTCTAGTGCGGAGATGACGACTTGTATCTCCAATGTACACTTGTGACATTTGAATTGATAAACTAGATTTGCCTTAATACACAAAGGAGTTTTTGATTTGTTTGAAAAAAAGCATGTTTTTGAGACGTGTGATGTAATAGTTTTTTCAAATATAAATAGTAATTAATCACTTTATTTCATTGCACTAAAGATGCCGAAATGGTGAAACACGTATGTATTGCGAATAAATTTAATATTCAAAAATGACCTTTGTTTTCATTATATATATATATATATATATATATATATATATATACACCGCCCTACCAAAAGTCACCGACCACCGGTGTGTTCGCAGTAATGAGAGATTATGAGAATTTTTAAACGAATGATATATTT
>MQRK01242152.1:4316-14918 GCA_001938485.1 Girardia tigrina | reverse complement strand
ATAATGAAATCTAATATCAATTGAATAAAAATAATCAAAAACTATAAACAAAAAAATACATTTTAGAAATCGAAAACACTAATATGTATATATAATTTTAATATTCTATATTTCATTCAATGATAAAATTTTTTACGTTACTTGTTAACACGACTTCTCTTAGTTAAATTTCTTGCAAATATTTTTGGGCAAACTAAAACTAGATTTGCTGTTGTTTATATAGTAATTTTCCTCAGCCTTGAAAATTGATGAGATAAAACAAAGACTAAAATGTTTATAATTTTCGATGAAGTAAAACAAACATTTATAATTTTTAATTCTAAGTTTTATTAAACTAAATATTATTACGTTTGAAATTAATAATTTTACTAAAAGAATTCTTTAAAAATTTTCCTTTATAAAATTTTTTCAAAAGTGTTCATATGTATATTTCGAAACCCTAACAATAATAACAGTTACAAAACATTTCGGGTAATTCAAACAAATAAAATATATCGAGAATATAAAAAAATGGTCGAAATTGGAGTTGGATTCCAAACAATTACCATAAAATTGGTTCGATTTCTAAATCTATTGTTTTTGAAATGTTAAAAGTGAAATGGGGTTGAGAGGATGAGAGTGTTGAGAGGGTATGGCATGATTTCAGACAGCGATTCATTGAAATATTACTTGTGTTTACTTGATGTCTATGCGCTGTATCTGTTGTTTGAAATACGTTCATTAATGGTTTATGTTTATCTGATACTCTGCGCATCGTCTATTTCAACATTTGTTCCTTGAAGTTATCTGAGGACAGGAGAGAAGAGAGGTAATTGCGTGATCGATTTTTCATTTGTTTTATCTATTCTAGGCTGGATTTGGACATTTGTTTATCTTCGGATTTTTCATTTCTGGCCGCCACCCGCTGGTGATTGTCGTGTCTACCAGTGATTGCAGGTAATATGTTATGCGGGAAATTTATGTTTAAGTTATGTTCGTTGTAGATTTACAAACTAATTGTAGATTTTGTAATTAGCATTTCCTCGGCCGATGTCGTCTGTTTATTCGGGAATCAGCAGACATATGATTCATGTTGAAACATTTCAGTAAGTTACTTAATTAATTAAAGGTTTTTAATTAACTTTTCTTCCTCTTTTAAGAGCTTCTACGGGGTTCTCTGGAGTTTACCTCGACGGGATTATAGCACAGCTCAATCCAGGGAATCTTTCTCCTCATGTCCTTCGTTCCACGCGCACTCTAAGCTTATTTAAACCTAATGGGGATAGTCTAGTTTGATTATCCGCAAAACCTCTACAATGCTTCTGTGCTTGTGAAATGTTGTACATGAAGAGAGGTGCTCTCAAAATGTAAGTGACATATATTCTATATTCGTATTGTATCACATGTTTCCTTCTCAATAAACCAATCGTCTGTGTTCGAGCATCTTCAAAATAAACTGCTGTTTCATCCATTAGTAATATTTTGGATAAATCGAGAGATTTAATTTTTTGTTGTAAATAATTCATATAAATATAGGCTAGTACTATCAACACGTCATCAGTCAATGTTGTGAAATTTGTTGCTCGTCTTAACGAAACATCATTTCTGACCATAAAACCCGATATCCACGAACTGGTTGCTTTTATATCTTCGTGAATATGAATATTTTCGTTAATGAATTCACAGATACTAAAAAATCGATCGGGATTATTTTTCACAATGACATTAAATCCAGTCATTATAAAATAAAAATACTATCGCATCTCACGTAAATTTCGAATGTGGAATTAATGAATTTGGTTGATAATAAGAATAAAGAAACGAATTTGATTATTGATATTCAGAATAATCGATTTTATAGAATGAAATGGGCGCGACTCCATTCGAATAAAGTAATCGATTCGGTTGTGATTTATGAGAAAAAAATAACTTATTCCCGATCAGCATGTGTTTCTGATGAAATTTATCTCTCAAATCCAATTTAATTGTCTCAATGTTATAATTTTGGCCGAATTAATTTTATTGAACAAAATGCTGAGTCATACGGAAAACGGTGAGCAGTTATGATGGGAGGCCCGGGTGGAGTGCTGTCAATTGTTGTTTGAAATCTTATCCGATTCTACACCAGCTTATTCCACGGATAATTTGTTGAATAAATCAGTTCAAAACGTAAGGACGTATTGAAAACGATGAAGAATTTAATTATGACTTTGTCCGAGCTCCTCTCTCAACGACAAAAAATGTTAACAATCATCTTCATCTTCAACAAGTGTTGACTTTGTTACGAGAAACTCAAGTAGATGAATTGAATGACGTTTTAAAGAGTTTGATCCAAATGTTTCCACATGAATTGATTACAATCGTTCAAGCCACAACACTGACCGTGGTTCCCATATAAAATGATTCTATAAATTGAAAACATATGTAATCCACACACAACATTTATTACTCTAGTTTAAAAATCACATGCGTGTTTATTTAAATAAACATAATTTGAACATTCTGGATCAATTACTGTAATATTATTACTATGTATTTAGTATTTTAAAGATAATGTTAATATCATATACTTATTTACCCTTATACGAATAACTCTAAAAAGCTACTTATAGTTGAAATGCCAGAAGCCAGTAATTTTCGCCATTATTGTAATCATTTATGAGTGTTTACTTGTCTTGGCCTGAGATTCTATGTAAATACAATTATTAATATTCAAGTAAATAATTTAAAATCAAATTAAGTTGCATTTTAAGAATTAACCTATCAATCAAATTTTAATACAATTATCATTAATATAAAAGCCTGATTCTAAAGCTGATTCTCTGACTAACGCACGATAACCTAGACTGACGGTAATTGCCGGTAACACAGTTTTTTGACTTTTGTGATATATGGAAGAAGTAAAATACTTTAAATAGTCCGTCATACATGACGGGTCATTTACTAGTAATATAATAATGTTATCAAATTTTTTTGGTGTTGATTATAAACTTTGGTATCCGGATGATTCATCACAAATTTTGTTTTTTTCTTTAACTTTTCTCGTAGATTCATTCTATTATCATTAGTGGTAATAATTTTAATGTTTTGAAAGTGAAATAATTTTTTTTAGTTTCACACTTCAAAATGCCAGTAATAGAAATTAAAGAGTAGAGGAATGTAATGAATCATTCATGAATTTCGGTTTTAGGGGTAATTCTTTGAAAGACAAAAGATTAATTTTATTTATTTATTTCAGTAAAGATTTAAGAAACTTCCCTAAAGATTTGTGCAGTGGTTTTTTAATAATAATAACTAGTAATAAGAAATTTAAAATGAATAATTTTATATTTATGACAAGAAAATAAATTGAAATCTATTGAAAAAGTTATAAAAATCATAATATATTTTAATATTTAACAGAACAAATTTCTTTTAATAATTCAAATATTTGTTCAAATAATCATTTACACTTGTCGCATTTAAATGTGTTAATTTTCAAATTAATCAAACGAATTAAGTTTTCTCCGTCTCCAGTTATGTAACTAAATAACTTTCTCTGATGATGTCATTGTTTCCCCAGCAGATTCCCGGTGAAATCATTTCCTATTGTTTTGTTTTTTGATTTCAATTTTTTTTGCAATTTGCATTTTTAATTATTTGAAATTTAATTCATAAAGTTATGAATTTGATTTAACAAAGACCTTGTCGACCAAATTATCGTATTATTCGTCATTTTTGAAAGTAAATGAAATCAACTATTTCGAAATTTAAAGCCAAACAGAGACAATTTTTAACCGATCTATTAGACGATCGAAACTCTTTACGATTGTCAAATAATTTCAAAAAAGCAAATGAAAAGATGTCGCTCGCGTACAAGAGTCACAAACCGCTCGAGATGTACAAGTCTCTCTTTACGCCCAATTCTCGACCGATTAAAGTCAACTCTTTTCTGAAAACTGTTACAGATACGAAGCAAAAAAATCCCCCAAAAGCGCCGCTATCAGAAGTTGTTCAAGGAGCAAAAAATCAAAAGAAAGACACAAGAAAAAAGAAAAAGTTCAAAAAAAAGAAGATCATCGAAGATATCGAAGAAAATCATCTGAAATTAAATTTACGAGTCAAAGAAAAGAAAAAGAAAAAACCGAAAAAGCTGCAAGAAGATCGGCATCGAGTTCAAGTGTCCGATATATTTGGAAAGTTATTCACGACCACAGAAGAAACTGGATCTGTCTCGTCCATGACGTGGAACTCTTTGGCTCGATCCAGTGTTGGTATTTCGACAATTGAAGATGAAATAACTTCCATTTGATTGTTATATCAAGTAAAATCTTGATTTCAAGACCAGAAAAAGCACGAACCGAGAAAGACAATCGATTGAAAATATCCAATGAATATTTTTACAAGTGTGAAGTAATTGGAAATCGGATATGGATCGAAGAACGTTAGTGAATGCCCATTAAAATCCGATGTAAAATAAATAAAATTTATCGAAAGAATATAAGTTCTGTTTTCAAAGAAACTTTTTCAAATTAACATTTGCAATCGGTGTTGAAAAATAATAAATGAATCTCTTAGTAAATCGTTTAATTTGTTTGTATAAAAATGTTTGTGAGATAATTGGATGCATTTGTGAGTCGGTGTGAGTGTCGTTTAGCAAACAGTAATCAAATCTATCTCGAGTACCACAATTGGTATTATTTCATATTTTAATCGATAATCTTAAGTAACGCAGATTGTGATAAATGGTTCAATACTGAAACATATTTAAAAGTTCTACTATAAAATTCTGTTTCGTTTTTAATTTAATAAATCTTGAATTGATTTGAACAAACATTGATCCAGATTCCGGCATTTCAAGTATTGCATCGAAAGTTGGTTCAATACTTTTAATACTTTTTAAGTGTTTTTGTCTGGTTGAGTTAGATGATCTTTACGTTTTGGGAATTCAGGTTTTGTTTGACTCGTGTGAGCTGCAATCTTATATCTTTTATACATATTTAACCTTCATTTTCTCATGATAATCATAATAAAGAAGCTGGTGATAGGCAACTTGGACTTTCAGATTCCTAACTAACACATGATTAAGACTAGGTGAGCTAGTACAGCTTTACATGTTGCATAATGTCTCTATGATTTTAACTTCATACTGATAATTAAGTTCTGTGACATAAACACAACCATAAAAAGACAAAATATATTAAATAATTAATTTAAACTTATTAAATCAAATTAGCCGTTTTTCGTAGATATCTCAGTTTATTTTTCACACGAGGATATTCTTTAGCAGCAGTTGCAAATAAGTGATACAGATCATCATATTTCCTCTGTCACCTTTGGTCGACCTGCAGTCAGCATTTATAAGTGTGCATCAGTGAATAACCAAGCTCCTCTGAACTCCATCGAATAGAAACTAAACACTAAGATGAATGAATGCCTTGAATGAATGAAATCCTCCGCAGAAATTTGTCTTAGGAGATCGTTGAAGAGCTGAATCATAAGGTTTCTAAATTTTTATTAAAACTGAGGATCTCTACCTGCCGCATCTTCCATATATTTTGATAAGAAGTAAGTGATAATCTCGTTATAGGTATCTTCATTCGGAAATGTAAAAGGAATTTCAGCGAAAACAAAAAAAATCACGAACATCCAAAATGCCAATTTTCCATCTTGATGGGAGAAGCATATTTCAAAATACTAAACTTAATGTAAAAATTCAACATACTAAATTTAAAATATTGCTTACAGAAACTACGTATTCCATTATAGGCCTCCAACATATAATTATTAAAATAAATAAATAAAATAAATTCGAATTAGATTTGAAATATTTTATTGTTCAATTAAGTTTAGATTAACTTTTTTATTATAAAAACTGTAATTATTTTAATTATGGCAATTATTATTATTATACATATGAGCTCTCTATTACTGTTTTAATTAACGCCAACAGCAATTATTTTGTAAGTTATAGACATTTTGCTTAAATAAGACATAAAAATACGTTATTAGACATAGCAAAGTATCGAAACCAGCTTTATCAAGGAATTCCAGCGGACGTTAAAGAAGTTTAAAGTTAAATCTAATATTAAATTAACTTCTATTAATTAAATGCATTTTAAAAAGTTAAAGAAACAGTATTGTCTACATTTTTATGTATCTGGGGTTAATTTTTACATTATTTAAATTTAACAAGATTGAGTTATTAAGTGGTTCTTTCTGAATAGAGTGGTTTTATGTGTGAAGTATCTTTGTATGAACAATTAATTTTCAATTGAATAATTAAGTATTTTTTACTCTAATCTTTTGTTCATATTTTTGGAAGGTAAAAAAGATATATATATATATATATATATATATATATTTAAAATATAATTTGATTAAAGCTTCTTTTATATATTTATTGGACATGTTTCGATACTTACATACATCATCATCAGCAATATTTGGAAAATTAGTATTTTAAGATTTAAATATTTAAATATTTTAATTGTTCTTAATAATATGATTTTAAAAGGTATATTAAGTTTAAATGGAAATATTTAAAGAATATATTATAATTTAATTAAATAAATATTGGGTAATAATGACAAAAATATATTAATTAAAAATTTTAAGTATTGATATAACTTTACTTTGCTCATCCTGAATGGGTTGATGGGTTGTAGTGTCTGTCGTTCATTATATGAATCGAATCCATTTTGTAGAACAGAAAACTCATCTTTTGAAATGGATGAGGTTCTATCCTTACAACATAACCAATCATCAAGAACCTTACTTGTTTGACTCATTTGCAAGTGCTCACTAATCCGGGTTTTGAGATGAAGAATGGTCTCTCCGATGTGGGTCTCCCATCTCTGTAATGGTATTGAGCCTAAGGCTCTTTAGAGGGTCCACCCAAACTAAAGTCCTTAAGGGCCCCCCGATAGGCCTCCTACGGGGTCAGTGGCCTTCCGCCTCTGAGCAGTCGGCTTGCCAGTCACGAACGACCAACAATGGAACTTGGTACCATAGCCGTATATGCCGTTGGCTGTTACGGTGGACGCGTAACAACCGCGAAATGGGCACTTGAATTGTCCTCTTGCAGTCTTGTAATCGGCTGGCAGTCGGTATTGTAGGTGCGTCTCTTCGGCATCTTCGTTCGGCTGTATCCTCGGCATACTCACAGTTGCGTCCGGAAACTGAGGATTGGATTGGTTTTATGTCGGCTCTTCCTCGTTCTCTTCTTCCAAGTTTTCTTCTCTCTGAGCGTTGGATGTTGGCGCTTCTTGATGATTCTTCTGAATATGAATCCTTAGGACACCAGCAATCTTGTATTCCCTCGGACAGTGTTGACATTGATATTTTCCTTTCTTCTGACGTGGCTGGGCTTTCTTCTTTCTCTTCTTCCGCGGGATTGGCTCTACTCCTTCGTGATCTCTTCTGAGATGCCTGTTTAACTCCTTCAATTCCGCATATTGTTTGTAACAGGCATCCATCGGGCAGCTGTGTTCTTTCAAACGAGGTAGCACCAGTCTTAGTGTTTGCTCGTGGCAATTTCTTTGGATTCTCTTCTGTCGGAATACTTTCTTGATCTTTCCATCCATCTTCAGTAAGTTTTCCTGCAGAATGTCTCTTTTAAATTCACCGAAACTGTACTCGGCTCCAAAGAGCCAGTGAGCATCCATTCTGAGACATTCTACCAGATTTTGCTTTCTCCGACCGCTGATCTTCTTTCCTCTGATGAGTTCGCATTCACTGATCTGCTTCACCTTCTCCGGGCATTCTCCTAAATCGACCTTGGTATTGTGTACGATTCTTCTCCGCGCAATGATATCCATTGGGCTTTGCAGTCCAATTGATATCTCATCCATTCTGATCCTTTCGGCTTTCGAAATCCCCAAAGTTCGCCGAGTACATAGATTGTGAAAGGCTTTTAGCTTTTTCACGTGTACTTCATTTGTTCTTCAATTTTCTCAGTCGTAGTAAACTACCGGGAATACACAGCTGCTAATTATGCTCTTCTTATTCCGGAGAGACAATTTATTGTTCTTCAACACTGGTCTGATCGTCCGTAATTCCGCTGCTCCTTTCTGAATTCTGACTTTGATGTCCGTACCAGAGCTTCCTCCACTTTAAATTATTGATCCCAGGTAGCAGAATTCGTCTACCCATTCCATTCCGGCATTCAGCTCATCTCTTGCCGTAATGTCCTTTGCTCCATTGAGATTCAGGATCTTTGTTTTCCCAATATTGATTTTGAGACCCATATTCAAGAACACAGTGTTCTTGTTTATTTTCTTACAAAAGAAGTTCAGTTTCTGACTAGAGCAGGTGTTGTGTACCACAACAATTATGTTTATTGTACTGAGTTTTTGTAAAAAAGTAAAGTTTTTATTTTTCAATGAAAAAAGAATTATTTGTTAAGTAAAAGATTAATGAATTTATGTAAAAAAATGTATTAATGGTTTTTATAGGCATTTTGTTTGAATCATTGTGTCACGACTCTCTCGAGTGTAAACATTTTTAAAAGCTCGTGAGCCCCCAGTGATTGTTAAGGGTCAACCACAACCCACTTTAAATTTATTTCGATTTTAATGACTTTATACATAGGGTCGGACGCCTCCTATCTTGCTTGACATCTGCCTAGCAGTGCCAAGCTCAAGGGGCCTTCGGGTTCTGTTAAAGGTAGGATAGGCTGTGGGCCCCCCACCTGGGTCAGTATCGATACGAGATGATCTCAATATGTTCAGCTGTGTATGCCTCCGATGAATATCTCGCTCATGCCTGTCTGTACATCGACACCGCTTTTAAGTATAGACTGACTGTCATCGCCAAGGAGGGTTCGCAACACTGTAGTTCTTCACGACTTGCGGCAGCGCTATACGCTAATCTACTTGTACTGAACATTTGTTATGAGTGGAATGTTATACCATCACCGCATTTAAGCCCCACGTATCTTATCTTTATTTGTGTTAATTTCTCATACCGTATCAGTGAAGTTTGTTAATATTCATTCAAGCCAATTCGTTCGTTAAGAGTAAGCCTTCTATTTGATTCTATTTCTACTCTACCCTAGCCAGCTGCTATCAACAACAGGTTTACTAATTTTTTAAATCGCGTTGCAGCAGTGATGCCCCGTTATACTAATGATGAAAGAAAATTTTATTTTAGCTCGTACAACTCCCCTTATTTACTCGTAATTCGTAAAATCCGTGATAGAATTATATCATTGATTACAATTTTATTGATAAATTCGCTCATAAAACTGGTAAATTTCTAAGTTCAGAATAAATAAAGTTCATTAAATACATTTATTCATTCGTAAGATTCATTCATAAAATTATAAGAAAAATTAAAATTATAGAACTGAGAAATAAATCGGTAAGCGAATTCATAAGATTTGAGTAAATTAGTAACTTAATAAGTAGATTTGTAAGTTGATTCACTGCGGAAACGAAATTTATAAGACCAGTAAATAAGATTAGTTATAATTTGTACGAATTATATGAAATTGCAAAAGAAAATATAGCAAAACTTTACTAAAACGCAATAAAAAATCCTAATCACTAAAATTATGATTGACAAATTAAACCATTCATAAAATTCAATTTTTTTAGCTTTTTGTAATAATTCGAAATAATCATAAAATTCAATTTTAGTTTTTGTAGTAATTCTAAATTCAAAATAATAATAATTCCTAAATTCATAATATAATAAGGCCTAAAATAGTAAAAAAAATGTATTTGTTTAAATATTCTGAAGGTCGCAGGCGTCGATTTGAACGTTTTCACCCCACATCGGTGGGTTATCGTTTATACGGGAACTAGTCCGTCCCGTCATGTCATCTAGCGATATCGACTTCACGTCGATGATAACCAGTTGATGTTCGACGCTGGGGTCGTTGTTCGCGGCGGGACCATCGGGCTCGGTCGTGAACTCGTGGTTTCGCTCTGCCGGAAATCCGTTCGACGCGGTCGCCTCCGATACATGGTTTAACTGTATCGATCCCGCATCAATGATCACTATGACAATGTGACCGTTCTTAACCCTGATCAATTTACTCGGCTGAAGGATAATCTGGGACATTTACGACAAGGAGCGGCGGCGACGACGGCTGTAACGACAACTCTACTGGATCTACTTTACAATAAAAACGGAGGTACGGTGTGGAAATTAATCATAAATTAAACATTCTGAATAATTATTAATAACTAAAAGAATATCGGTATTAAATACGTTTATTTAGATGAATAAAATTAACAAGATTATCAATAAAACAATTACAATTTGGTTGGTATCCGAAGGTCTGTCGGGAAATTCACTGCTTGATCGGTATCTAATGATCTTCGCCAGTCGACGCGTCTGTAAGTAGAAGCGTTCGGTCGTAGGTCGAGTTATGAGTTCGGGACGTCTGTCGGTACGGTGAACTCTGCTTTGAATGTCACTCGGGAGATTGCGGTTGGTTTCTAATAGTTGTTGTAACGGTGAACGTAGGTTTAATTTGTTTATAAAAAATTGTGCGACTTGGTTAAAAATGATTTCTCTTTTATATTTCATCTAGGTTGTCCTGTCGTCTTCGAGTGACCAACCAGGTTCTGCCAACCAATCGTCTGAAAATTCTGCGATGCTGGTTGGTCGGGCTGGTAAGTGTGTCTCTAAAAA
>MQRK01242151.1:6242-29044 GCA_001938485.1 Girardia tigrina | reverse complement strand
GTTTATATATTATTTAAATTTTTATATAGAAACTAATAATTTTTTAAAAGATATTTTCATTCATTTAAAATTATTTTCTATTCTTTTTTGTTTTAACTAAATATTAATAAAGTCGATTCCCATTTCTAAGGACGAAATTCCATTAAAAAAATAAACGGTACAGAACAAAAAAATAAATGGAAAAACTTTTCGAAAGTCAAAATTTATAATATTAAATAAGATATATTTTATATAGAATATACGGGATAAATATCAAATAGAAATATTCTGTAAAAAGTAGTTTATCTTTATTTCAATCTTATCATCACGCGGATTTATTTACAAGTTTAATCATGATTAAACTATTTTTTGTTAAGTATAAAACAAAATCTTTATGTTAACTTACTATTTAACTTGTTTTAATTTGGTAATCAACAGTAAACTTTTCAAAAATCAAAAATTAATTTTTAATGTAATTAAATAATTAACTTGTGGTTTATTATCAATTTATATGTTTACTTCAAAAAAGTTGTTTAAAATTGAATAATTTATAAAATGAGTCATTATTTAACTTGTTTTTCCAAAATGTTTTGAAAAACTTTTTTACGTAATTTGTAATGCTAGATTTTTAAAAAAATTTATTAGTCAATATACAATATATATACCCTAAACTTCATTTTAACATCAAAATGAGCAAAGGCATTCCCTGTGGGACATTCAGTACATACAAAATATGACGATTGCCATTACTAGTTTAAGGAAAAATTTTTTTCTAAATTAACATTTGAAACAGTAAATAATGACAAAAGTATATCATTTAAACAAATGATAAATATTCTTATTAAAAAAGTTGTATAAAAATAAACAATTTTCAAATTAAATTACAAAAATCATAAAAAAACTGACAAGATAACTATAAAAAATGTTATTTAATTTTATCAATTGATTATTTATTCAAAAATGATTGTTTTTTTTATAATTATCATTTATTTTTTCAGTTTGTAATTTTTTTCTTTTATTATTGATACAAAATTACAGTTTTTTGTCGCATCTCCAAAATTTATATTATTTACGATTTATTAATTAAGAGCATATTTTATTGAAATAGAAGATGAATTTGTTTCATATAAATATAATTTAATGAATTCAGATAAATCCATTTGTATCATTCTGCTTTTGACATTTGTTCTTGTTTTTTGTATTGTAATAATTATCCTTTTTCAAATTTAATTTTATTTGGGTATATTTAGACATACAGAACAATTAACCCTCCTTTAAGTTTGAAAATATTATAATACAATTTTGCAACTTTGAGAAAGGTCGGATGGAGAACTACCAGACTAAACGATTTTATGCTATCGTAAGATTTTGTAAGCTGTTTGTACATAAAAGCCTTGCAAAAGATAAAAAAGGTATAACTAGTGTGATCTTATTAATTATTTATTATAAAATAATGCTAATTATATTACAAACCACTTGTATATCACTGTCTGTCAAAACCTGAACTTAAAAGATTTATTGCTTTACAATTTCATATGTCGCTGGCATGTTTATAATCGGAACGGGATTATTCGTCTAGCCAGTTTTGAATACTTAAAGTGGGCATTCAGCTCAGAAGGACATTTATTATGTAAAAATTGTTCTAATCTTGCTGCATTCCTTGTTGATAAACTGTTATTTTAAAAATCTGTCCGTCGTTATCGGGGACATTTAGTTGGGTTTGTAAACATGTAGTTGAGCTTCTATACAACTAAGATAAAATTAGCAAATATGACGTAAAAACATTCCACTACATGAAATCTAAAATCCAATATTGCAATCAAAGAATTTTCGTGATGCACTCATTGAATATGATATATATAAAGATGTGCTTATTGCAACTATACCATTGTTTTTGTATCAACAGTTCAAACAAAACTGTTTAAGAATTTTTGGTTATCATTTTATGTAATAAATTTACAATCCATGGAATTATCGATATGAATGGGCTTTTAAGAAAATAAAGCTTAGTCGCAATGTTTATCCATGAAGTTAGAAATCGTTTCAACGTTTTTGAAACGTTTATTACGCTAAACGAAGACCGTTTAAACGTTGACAACCACCGAAAGTATCTTAGAAACCATAACCGTTACCTTATAAACCATCGAAAGTACATAAAGCCACCAAAATTACTCGGAACAGTGCAAAAGGTGCTAATAAATACTTCCCATGTGCTAATAAATACTTCACATGTGCTAATCAATAGATTGTACCTATTTGTTACATTTGTATATGTTATGTAAATAAATGTTTATTGAAAATAATCATCTTATGCATGTATTCATCCAAAAACGTGGAAGTAATGTAATACTGAGACACGGGGGAAAAGTCCTAGTAAATTCATTTTTTTCCATCTTAGAATCAATTTTCAAAATCTAAGGAAATCCATAAAAATGTTGGATTTTCCATCAAAATTCCCCAAAATTTCTCAAAATTCATATTATCAGTAAAAAAAATGAAAATAGAAATCGAAAAAATCGGGTAGCGAAAAGCATGTAGTATGGCTATTCTTAAGTGAATTAAAAAATAAAATATAACATAATATAATATAATATTTAATTAAAATCAAAATAAAAGTTAAATTAAAATATATTTTTCCGATAATTTCTTTTTATCAAATCCTAAGGAAGTTAGATTCTACATGATTAAATGGATATCTTTTTTTATTGTCGTTTCCAGAAGCAGCTTGTTTAGTTTTTGATACAATATTAATTTCATGCAATGTCGAAATAATATGTTTTTCTTCTTTATATGTTAAATCATTATCAAATAAAATATTTTCCCTATTATTAAAGGTTACATCTTTTACTCCCTTGTTTCTTGATTTTCCCCCTTTTTATTATTACTTATTATAAAATGTCTAAAGCTATAATCATTTAATTTTATATCAATCATTTCTTCAATAATTTTTGTTCCTTCCATTTCGTCTTTAAATTTTCCCAATTCAATATTATGCAACCAGTCTTTTAATTTATTATTTATATTTGCAATCGAATCATATTTTTGAATGAAAAAAGAATCTGTATCAGTATAATGAATCAATACATTTCCAGACTCGAAGTCCCAATTTTTATGCAATCCATCGTAAGCAAATTGAAACATTAAAAATTTTGATAGTTCCAAACTGTAAATCCGATATAATTGAATTTATTGAAATTTATTGATGTTTTCCTCATTTTCACAGCGCAAAGTCTTTTGTTGAAAGGTATCACTGATTTTTATTCTGGTTTGCCTGCAAGTTTTTGAAATGTTTTCCTATTATTAACTATTTTAATATTTGAGTGGTTCCGGACATTTTCCAATGTCTTGCCATAAAATGAGTTGTTCATCAATTTGAAAAAGAAATCACCACATGATCCTTTTCCTGCTTCCCTTCGTTTTTGAATATTAAATTCAATATATGGCTTTAGCCAAGGAGATTTCCAATAAACTAATTTTCTATATTTTTTCCAACACCATTCCTTCTTTCAGATAAAAATCCAAAGTTCGGCCCTCAACAATATATTTCTTTTTATTGTAGAATGTTTGCTTCTATTTCGGCCTTTCGGGATGAACAAATTTTTCATAAGAAGATAATTCTTCCTGAGGTGTATTGGGAACCAATTTCTCCGGACAATAGGGATAGTAGAATGTTTTTTGTTTTATTTCATCAGGATATCGTAAATCAACTTCGTAAACATAACCATCATGTGTTTCCTCACCAGACTCTGAATATGATAAATCATCTGTCCATTCCATTTCTCCAGTTGGTAAATATTTCGTCATTGAAGTCGAATACAAGGAATTTGCATCGTAATACATTAAATAACTTTCTCGGAAATATTGATTAAAATCGAAATGAGCTTTATCTTTTGTTCGTTTAAATTTTTCCAGTATCAAATCAAATTCATGTTCACTTATTTTTATTTTTTTATGAATATCTTCTTCCGTATGTCGATTATGAGGTTTTACATAACGATTTCCCAATACACTCGCTACACCACCTCTTACTCCTGCCTCATAAACCAATAACTTATCATAGGAATTCTCATCGAAATATTTCAATTTTTGGCCAGTAAATTTCATTCCGGCCTGCCATGTCAAACCTGGAGCAGAAAACAATAACATGCATCTATTTGATAAAAATCCAAACACATACCACGAAAATTCTCAAAAAAGTCTATCAATAATAATACATCGGTTTTCAAATATTTGTACACATAATCCCTCATTGTTTGACATCCAAAATCCACCAAATTCTTTTTGCCACTTCGTATTCTTCTTTGGAAATATTTTTATTTTTCAAAATATTAAAGAATTTCTCGCGAGGTGGTAATTCTGTTTCCGCTAAAAAATTTTTCCACATCTTTATACGATTCTCCTTTTAAATAATCATAGGGAATTATTCCCTTCTTCGGATACCATTTATCTTTTTCCTCATCCTAAAACAAAAGATCATATTCATCTAAATTTTTACATTCTTACCCTTTCAATTGGTCTTCACAACTTTCCAAACTTCGTCCATCAGTAAATTTTCTTGCATCTAAAAATTTTATACATCCTATTTGGAAAGAAATATAATTTTCCGCTGATTTCAGGAGAACAGTTACTTTTATTTTTCGTTCATCACATTTTTCTATTAATTTTGTAAAAAATAAATGATTATCATAATTGGTGTTATTATAAAATATAATTGGGATGAGATCAATTTTCTTAGCTTTTAAATTACATTTTTTATGAACTTCCTCACGATATTTTCCAGTCATATGATCATGATCTTTTACTTTATCCATATTCGATTTGAATTCTTTATCACAATAATAACAATTTCTACGAAGCTATAAAACTAGTTAGATCCCCTGGCTCCATTTTTAATTTTTTCTCTTGTTTAAATAAAGGATTAAATTTTTCGTTTATTTTCAATATATTATCAACAAATTGTTCAGTAGAATCATCTCCACTAAAGTCTGTATAATATTCTTCTTGTATTTCAGGTATATTGGACTTAAAAAGTAGTCCTTGCTTAAAAGGTTTTTGTTTCATCCGATATTTAGTTTTTTCAGTATCCTCATTTTCTATCTTTGTATCGAATCTTTTTTCTCTTTAATATTTTCTTTCCCAGTATAATTATATGTCTCCATATCCGAATACAAGCTAAAATGTATTTTATTTTTAAAATGAAAATTATTAAATTTATAATATGATTTATTGGGAAATGCTGATTTAGTGGGTTCATGCTTTTCACAATTGTCCAAATGTTTTTCATACGTATRTTTCRATCTAAAGAATATTCCGCAACTCATGTATAWATGTTTTTTATTTTTTTATCCTTATTCAAATRTACGGAAATATCATTGCATCGGACAATATGTGTATGAGGGGTTAATTTAAATTWTTATCTCGCCTGAATAATTTATTATTTTTTTAATTTAAAGGGTAAAATATTTTTCTGTTAATATGCTTATTCAATATTTTAAAATTAAAAATGATATAATAAAACAACTATTAAAAATCAAAAACGTTTTTTTAAAAATAAAATATATTTYAATGTGTTTTTAAATATTTTAAAAAAATTAAAAATGATATCATAAAAGAAAATCATAAAAATAAAATATCTATTTAAAAATAAAAAATATCTTTAMTGTATCTATGAAATATCTTAAAATTAAAAATGTTAAGAAAACAAAAATATTAAATATGTATTTATAAATAAAAATATTTTTAATAAGYAATTTTAAATAAACTTTGAAATAAATTTTGAAAATAAAGTTTAAATAATTTTTGAAATAAATTTTCGAAATAAATTTTCAGGATTTTAAAATTAAATCGAAATGAATTTAATAGATTAATTTTGGTCGAGATAATTAAATTAAATTAACAGGAAAATTTGTTTTAAAGATGTGAAATGTTATATAAATAAATTTTTGGTGTTAAAAAATGAATCCTGATATTGAGGTTGCAACCACTTCTCACAATGTGAAATTCTTTTTGTCACCAATTTATTTTCCACTATTATCCGTTTATAGTTGGAATATAAAATAATATTAAACCCACGAACATTTTTATGTACATATAGAATAGGAAAAACATTTCCATTTTCATCTGCCGTGAAAACATTGACTTTATTTCCCTCTTCCCACGTTTATTAAATCGTTTAAAATCTTCTATCGAAGAGGGAAAGTTAATGTCTTTAAATAAAGAATCGTAATATTCTTTATCTTGGGCATATTAATTTTGATATATTGAAAATCTTTCTTTGTGAACCATATTCTTTATCTCTTCCCGTTTACGGTATGAAATGAAACAACAGAGAAAACATTTATCATCAGTATTTTTAATATTTATAATATTTATGGACTTTTTCATCCGTTCTGGTATTTCCATATAAGCACCTGAAATAGCATTTTTATATTCCGAGATAACAAATTCAATATTTTTTTATTCCCAATACTGAAAATCCCGATCCATTCCTAGTTTGTTCATCTATTTCATTATTTATTAACGTAAATGTTTAACGTAAAATGTTTTTTGTTCATACTTGAATTATTTTATAATATATTAATCTTATTTTTGTTTTTTTATATTTTCTTAATTTTTCAACTATTTTTTTTATTTCTATTTATTTTTAAAGGGGCATATTCACCATAAGCTTCTTGGAGTAATCGGTATGATTCAACAGCAGTTTTCTTTAGATGGTAACAAAAAATTAGTACCGTCCGCGAATGCTCCCTGCTTGGCATAAATTTGGACATCTAAAACACAGAAATACAACAATTATTAAAACGCTTTATCAATTTATGAGTTACGTATGAGACACTACATAAAAACTCAATATTATGACATCATTGGCTAACCATTGACCTACTTTTTGCATTGTGCACAATCCGTTTTCTGAAATCCGCATTTCATACTTGTACACCTAATAATTACCGTTTGTGGTTTTTGACTGATGGTTTTGGACCTTTAATGACGTTAATAAATTTTTTATCAATTGAGGTTATTTTTATTTTCTTCTAAAGACTGTTATAGTGATTTTATTCGTTAGTAGTTATTAATTTTGTTAAATACTTTTATTTAAGACACTCGGGTATCTATTTTTACACCCAGTAACCATCCGTTTAAGAAATTGGTCGATTTCATTTCGTTTGGCCAAGGCTTTGCAGATGAAAATTCGACCCATCATGTTTTTTTGATGTTAATTGGCGTGGAACCCAAAATGAAGTTTCTTTTTGAATCCTGCTTTGCTCAAAGGCTTAAAACCGTTTTGTGGTCGATCTTCAGCTCCTGTACGATGCTACGACTACTAACATGCCGGTCAACTTCGATCATTACCGAGATTTTATCGACATTTTCAAAGATAGGCCTGCATGTGCGAAGTGCATCTTTAACATCAAAAATGCCTCCACGGAATCGACGAAACCAAAATTGCGTGTAATTAGCTGTTACAGTATTGGTACCATAAACTAAATTCACAATAGCAGCCACCTGGCTTGCATTTTCGCCTTTATCGAATAAAAACTGTAAAATGTACCGATTTTTTTCTTTGTTGACTTCCATTTTTAACACCTGTAACTCAGAACTGAATAAAAAAAAGCAAAAAAGTTTTTGTTAAATTACTGTGAAATGTTATCTTGACAAAGAGCATAAATTTTAAATTGTCTGATCGATAAATAATGAATTAAAATAATGGATTAAAATAATGGATTACTTTTTCCCCAACCTAATAATATGTAATATTAAGATATATAATATTTTATTTATAAAATGTTCATCTGTGCATTTTGTTGACATGATGATATCACCTTGGATACGTCACGTTTCGAATGGTTGGATACGGTAATGGTTTCTAATGTAATATAATATAATAATATAGCATATTTTTTACATATAGTGCATGCAAGGTAGACACATATTCGAAAAAATTTTTTGAAAATGTCAAAGAGGAATCGGACTATTCATATATGACTTACTTTCCATGTATTCAAGCAGACTTTTTATATTATGCTTCGTTGGACCTTTAATACATATGGACATTCGACACACTCTGCACTATAAAACACAACATCTCAATAATCAATTGGTGTGTAGTTTTTCGAGAATCTAAGATCATATTCCGACTCTTTACCTATGGGTTTCTATGCATGTGTTCAAACAGATTTTTGATGTTTTGCTTCCTTCGGCCTCTAAACCCTATGGTCGTTTTGTTTCACTGTAGGCATTCTGTCTCACTTTGAACTTTAAGCTCTATTATAATAAAAACAAATAAATATATGGAAATTCTAATTACACAGTTGGATAAGGAATCAAAATGTGCACCAAACACAATGAACCAATCAAAATTATTTACTCTTCTAAAAATTATGAAAATTTGAATTTATCGATTTTTGTACACTTGCAATTTATCTTAATTTAATTTTATCTTAATTTATCTTAAAATTTATCTTAAGTGAGAGTATAACGTTAATAATCATGTAGATGTTTCAACAGCATCTAAAATTTTCAAAACACATTTCGCACATCGTAATGATAAATTTGCATTATTTTATGCAGAAATTATATTATTATCTTAACGTTTTATATTTCTTGAAATTAAATGTTCAATTTATTTAATTTTATTATACTCAAATATCGTTAATCCTCTTCGTATTCCAATTGGCAATGGATAATTTCTCAATCGCATCGTCTCGATCCATTCCGTTTTCCGTCAGTATTCGAATTTTTTCCTCTATTCCTTCAAACTCCGATTTGTGTGGTCCTCCAGCATAAATGTGATTCCAAAATGATGCCGTTTTGTCAAATATGCCATCGTCTTGTGAGTATTGATGAGCAGCGAATGTATTATTGGAGTCGTTGAGTTGAGCAAATTGAAGAAGAGTTTTGACTGAGATAATAATATTGTTAATGGAATAATCGGGACTCCATCTTTCTTCTTTTAAAATATCCAAGGAAACGAGACCCGTAACAACATTGACATTCGGATGCCATATTAGTGTGGTGAAACGAACTGTTGGAGGCTTAGAGGGAAACTCTTTCGCAATCTGAATGACTATCTCGTATCGTCCACCTTCATACGGAGTGTTTTGCAAACCATTAAAAGATACGACTACATTTTCTACAGTCGTATTTTTCTGTTGTCGCAATGTCTCAATATTCATAATTTGTTCGATCATCATTTTCGATTCTTCGAATGTCGTTTCTTGTTCTTGTTGAGATTTCATCTTCATTATTTGATCTAAAATTTACTTTTAATACTTAATTGTCAGTTATGTTAGTATAAATAGTAAGTAATTGAGCAATAAACATTACGTAAAAAATAATTAAGGAAACTAAATTATGGAAAAAGATCGAATAACAACTTATATATTTGATAGTCGAAAATAATGAGTTCTTTATTTCTAAGATGAATACATTCTAATAATTTAAGAACTTTGTCTGCAAACTCATTCATCTTTTTGAATAGAAATCCTTGGCAACTTGCAATCATTTCGGAAGTTCTTTTTGTGGTAGCTCTAAAGATCTTGGGATTTGTCCTTGTCGATTTATAGACTTACTCACAATCATTCCCGTTTCAATTGCCGATTTGAAGTAAATCTCAAAGTTTACAGTCACAATTTTATTTAATTCTTACATTACATTTCAAATATTATTTAAATTTTATACAAACACTTTAATTTTAATACTTTTCAGCAGAGTAAATATTTTCAACGGACCTGTTCACGTTTCAAGAAGTCATAAAATTCCATACTGAAAGTTGTATTTGATTATAGTCATAGGACCATCACCTCACTGGGTCTTGGATCTGAATACTGAATACAAAATAAAGAAACATGTTTTAGAATAAAAATTTAATATTAAAATTATTTTAAAATTTATTAATTTAAAATTTTCATTTTTTGCGATATATTTTGGTAGATTTCCCACCATCTTTAGGCAAATATTTTTCAATAATTTAACTACCAAATTTGGATTTTTATGATGATAATTATATCAATTTTATCGTTTTTGTGTATATTGGTAAATTCTATTTTTAGTTTACAGTGAATATATTACAAATATTGCTATTGAGTATACTATTTATTCATGTATACCCAGAATTTAAATCAAAATTTTCAATCTTAATAGAAAATCAAAATCGACAATCTCCAATTTAAATCAAAAATCGTTAATAAAAGTAAAAACTCAAATCAAAATAAAAATAAAAAAAATAAAAAAAATCTCAATTTAAAATGAAAAATTCTCAATTTAAAATTAAAAAATCTCAATTAAAATTAAAAATCTCAATTTAAAATGAAAAAATCTCAATTTAAAATGAAAAAATCTCAATTTAAATTGAAAATCTCAATTTAAAATGAAAAATTTTCAATTTAAATTGAAAAAAGTCTCAATTTAAAATGAAAAAGTCTCAATTTAAAATGAAAAATTATCAATTTAAATTGAAAAAGTCTAAATTTAAAAAATGAATGTCTCAATTTAAAATGAAATGGCTATAAATGAGATATTTTCTGTTAATATAATAAAATAAAATAATTTTATGAGTCGATAAAGCATAAATGGTAATCAAAAGTTAAAATCTTTTAAATTTATATAAAAATACTAAAAAGATTATAAATATTTTTGCAAAATTATTGAATGTGTTAATTTAGTGTTGTCGATCTGTTATATCGTTTTGCTCATCGATCGTAATAGATTTAACACTGACAAAATTGACAAAAACGTGTTTTAAAACATATTTTGAGTAAAAATTGATTCAAAACCTTTTCAATATTTAAAATAATCTATCTATTTATGACTGAGTCCTAATTATTCTTAAAGTATTCATTACAATCGGATCGTCTTTATTTGGACGGATTTCATCTTTTTTGTGAAGCTCCCTCTTTGTCTGAAACAATAAATTGATTGAATAAAAAGCCCTTTCTAAATTATATAAATATAAAGTAAGCTAAGAAAAAGAATGGAAAACAACTGTAAATTCAAAACTCGAAATATCGATGATATTCACTAAATTTTTCAAATGAAAAGATAATTCGAATTTGATAGTAAAAATAAAGTTGTTGATCGAAATAACTACGACAGCAAAAGCTCCACATTTATGTAAAAGTAAAAGTGATTGCAAAATCTTTTAATTTAAATTCGTAAAAATTTTTGCGTAAAAGTTGTTTAAAAAGATTTCATTCTTCATTATACGACTCAAAAAGTTTTATGAATCAAAACCAAACCAATAATTGTTGTCAACATTTTCAAAAACTCTTTTAAATAATAAAGTTTTCGATCATTTATTACAAAACTATTACGAGACTCGCTCTGATTCGTTGACCAATCAAAGTGAACCATTCAACTTATTTATCCAAAAAATTGAGGCTCAAAACATTTGAAGGTGTTATCGGCGACATTAAAAAATATCGACAAAGAATAACTGATTCACACTCCAATTTTAAATTTTACTTAAATTTATTTATCTTTTTTATTAAATTTTAATTTAATCTCTTAATTATATCATATATTATACCATCATAAGTTAAAGCTGCGAAATTCAACCATATGAGATCAGTAAATTGTCATTCAAGGGAACGACAAAAAAGATGAAGTTTCTGATATAATTTGAGTGTCTTTGGACAAGAGGATATTTTAATACTAATAACAACGAAGACATAATAATATTTAAATTTATTTCTCTTTATATTTTATCGAAATACATTGCATGTTTTGAAAACATTATTATTAAATACTAAATACTTTATTAATTTTTACATCACTTTCAAAATTTCATACATTTTATTTCGTAGAGGGAAAATTAATACATTAAAACTATAAAACTACTTCAAAATGCGATTATTTATTCTTTAAAAATAATTTATGTTTAGAACAATTATTTAAACATAATGTTTAACATTTTTATATATTTTCAATTTTATTCAAATCTCCTTTTATTATTATTATATTAAATGATATATTTTAAAACATTACACGAATAAAACATAGATTAAGACATTTTTTGAAGAAAAAATAAAATTCGTAAATAATTATATTATACTACAGCAATTATTTTTATAATCATTTAAAATAATTTACAAAATTATTCATCTTAATTAATTGCGCAAAGTGAAATTTAAAATGGAAAATTTGATATTATTTCTTATTTGAAAGTAGATCAAAAATTATTTTTATAAATTTTTATTTAATTTAAAAAAAACAAAATTGTATTAATTATCAAAAGTTAAAAAACGATCTGTAAAAACTACAATTAAAATAATTTAATATTATTGAATATTATTATAATTACTCTTTAATTTTAAAACTGATTAAATTAAAAAAACATCAATTATATAATATAAAAAATATTTTGTGAAGATTGTGAGTGATGATTTACTGAAAGAAGAATGACCCAAAAGAATCTTCTCGCTGCCCAACAATATTTTTAGAGATTATAGATATCTATCTTGTTATTAAATATTGATTTTACTAATATAATTGTTATAAAATACTTTTAAAGAGTGATAAAAATATTGATTTTAAATATTCATTTGCATTTCAAATAATAAATTTTATAATTTTATAAAATATTTATTATTATGTTTAAATATTTTAAAAGTAATTTTAACGCAAAATATTCAAATAAAAACAAAAGAAATTTCAATCAAATATTTTTTAAAAAATAATTTATACAAAAATTATAAGGTTGAATAAAGTTTTTATTTAATTTATTAAAATATTTATTTTTCATTCATATAAATGATAAATAAAATACTTTTTTCTAATAAAAATTATTTTTTAAATACATAAAATATTATTTTCAAATAAAATACGATTGAATATTTTTATTGAAATATATAAAAGCAAATTTACATTAAATGTCACAAATATTTTTATAAATATTGTCTTATATTTTAATAATTCAAAATAAATTTGTATCAAAAAATAATAAATAATTTGTTTCATTATTATATTAATTATTCAATATATATTACAAATGGCACAAATAAACATTAAACGAATAAGATCTGATTTAATGAAGTATCACAAAGATCCTCCCTTTGGAATATATCTGCATTATGATGATAGCGACCTGACACTCATCCACGCCTTGATCTTCGGTCCTGCTTCTACTCCTTATGAAGGAGGCTTTTTCTATTTTCAAATGAAAATTGACGCAAGTTTTCCAATTTCTCCACCAAAAGTCAATTTGATAACAACAGGTCATGGTAAAGTTAGATTCAATCCTAATTTGTACGCATGTGGAAAGGTATGTTTGAGTATCTTGGGAACGTGGTCGGGTCCGGCATGGAGTCCGATTTTGTCTATTTCGGCTATTCTGATATCAATTCAATCTTTGATGAACGAAGAACCGTATTATAACGAACCCGGATACGAGACTCGACCGAATAAACAAGCGAGTGATAATTATAATGTTAATGTCCGAACGAATACATTCATTCACGCAGTGAGTGGAATGTTGGACCGATCGACGCATATGCCGGATCCGTTGTTTGAGATTGCGAGAAAGTATTTCCTCGATAATTACCAATCGTATATCGATATCTGTAACAAATATTCGTACTTGAAGTCAGAAATAAAACTTTTGGAAGATTTGAAGAAAAAAATGTTGATATAAATTGAATGTTTCTGTTACATTGTTGTAATAAATAAATTATTTATTTTATATTTTGTGTATTGAATTTTTTTACTTTTCTTTAATATAGTTTTATCACTTTCGATAAAATATAATTCTAATTTCGGTTTATAATTATTATTAAATTTTTAGGAAAGTAATTTTAAACAATAATCAGTTGTTATATTTCTAGGACAATTTATATTTCAAGAAAGAATTGAAAGGAAAGAACGTTGACTGAAGAAAGGAAAGAATGTAATGCAAATTAAATAGGATGAAAACCAAACAAACATTTACGGTATCTTCTTTGCGTTGAAACAGTTAAAACCATGTAATATAAATATGATAAATAATAGTTTTACCATTAGGACTAACATAATATTAGTGTAATAATCGATTTGTGGTGTTAAGTTATATTAAAAATATTTGTGTTTGCTTTTATCATTAGTGTTATGAAATTAAAAATGTTTTCGCTCTCAATGCTTTTTTATTTTATTTCCTTATTATTAAGCCGCAAAGTACCGGGATTGCCGAAAATAAGGGCACCAAAAAATAATTATTATCACGTTAATTCTTACTGTCCTTTGAGTTTTAAGACTTATTGAATTTCTTTTCAGTTCGATTTGGTGTCGTATGAATGAGACAGTGTAATGCACCTATTTTCACCCACAAAATATTTTAATAAGCACAGATATGCTTATTTTGGGAAAGTCCCGGTACGAAATTTGTAAAACTAAAGTCAATGTTTATTGATAATTTATTCTTGTTTAGTTTCAAATTTAATAAACTATAACTGAAATTCTTTCAAAAGTTAAGTTGAATTTCTTTAATTAATTTAGTAATATTTAACTTCAAATAAGAAACTTTAAATACTCAGCTTTCAATACATAATCCATCAATTATCTTCATACATTATTATGAACGTAATTTGATATCCAGACAAAATAAAAAAAATAAAAATCAATATTTTAAAAAGATTATTAAAGGTTTATTGGATCCCTGATTCACATAGAATCAACATCTCTCTAGATCTTCAAAATTCACCCGCTTTCAACAATATCACAAACTAAAATGCAATTTATTCTAGTACCGAAAGACAATTGTCGGAGAAACATAAAGAAGCCAGCTCCAATTATCTCGATATAAAAGCTGATATGGAAAATTGACTCCACAAATATGCAATAATCTTCCCTTTCATTGTACGTTCCCTTGGTCGTTGGCACAAATGCAACGACAACCTTCTCAACAAAACCTGTTTGCAACCGATGATATCCTTCAATATTCAACCAGAGTGGCCAAACGCAAGATCAAACTTTTCGACAAACTACATCGCAATTTAATGCTTCCCATTAAAGAAGATGAAATAAATAAAGCGGTCAAAAAACGCAAGCTATGCTTCCCTTGCAATATTGCATAGTTCCTTATCTTGGACGAATGGGGGTTGACTTCAGTCCGGTTTCTAGACTTCTCTTTTTATTTTCAGATAGGGCTTGATGATCTGCATGTGATTTGATTTTACCTAATCGGTACGGTTAAATTTAATTTAATTTTAAAAAATATTACACTTAATGAATATTCTTTGTTATAGGTTTTTTATAATTGAATTTTTTTTTATAATTCGTAAAAAAATTAAAAAAAGACAAACAAAAATGGTGATTTTGATTATTTTAAATACGTTTGTTCCATGTAGGAAATAAAAATAAAATATAATTCTTGTAATTCTAATAAAATATAACCTATAATATAAAAAATTTTTTGTCCAGCTCTCATGGCCAAAAGCCGATGGTGATATTTAGTGATTTTGAAATAGATAATTTTTAAGAGATAAAATTTAATGTTGAACTAAAGATTGTTGTTACATCGATCTAATTTTAGAGTTCTGATTTTATAAAAAATAAAATTTACGCTGCTGATTCACACAAATTAATTTAAATTGTGATTTCAGAATAAAGAGATATTAACCCTTCGTAACATGGTGTGACACTCCTGTAACAAACCGTTGTAACTCTTACAGGATCTCTAACTATTAACATATCACATTTTATGTGATATGTTATGTGATAAGTTATACACCTTTAATTTTCCAAGAAACATTTTTGTAATTATGAAACACCAAGGGGTCTACGTGAGCGAAAAAATAAGCTACTGTTTCACAAAATATTTATGTTTTTTTAAGATATTGAATTACGAAGGGTTACTAAAAGAGAATATTAACTACTCAGGTCCGAATATATACATTAAAAATATAATTTTATCATTTTCGAATGTGGTTTTCATTACTGAAAGCAAGACAGAATATGGATCTACTCACATCGACACAATTTATAGAAGGATGTTCACATTAGGTGGAGTCCGTTATATACAAGTTCCATCGCCTATGTATTTTGTAGAAAAATCAATTTGTTTAATTAATAATTATTTTAGCATTTATTATGGAAATACATCTTAAAGCTCTTCTTTCAAACAATTTACCACCGTTTAGTTTTCCATTAGTCGAAGTACAAATGTCTTCCGTTATTGAAAATCGACCTTATAGCAGATGGATCTTGATAAAAAAGAAAGGCAATGCGATTTACAAATTTTGTGGGTGCTTGAGAATCAAGATAACCCAGGATTTTGTGTTGTAGTAATTGGTTTGTTTTCTGACTTTGTTCAATTAATTTGAGAAGTATATTGGTATTTTATGAATTTTGGTGGATGTTATTTTGACAGAGAATTGTAAATATTTATGATTATGTAAACCAAAAAAGGAAGATGTTTTGTGGATTTAAAAGAAATTTAGTTTTGATGTTTTACCGCATAAATATTAGAAGTGGAATAAAAATTGAAAATAAACTTATTGTAAACATTTATGGTTTTTGATTCGAGTTAATTTTCTTTTGTTGTGATAATTTTCTGCTGAAATTGGTTTTGAAACGAGAAATATGCCGTTAGACGATCGAATATTTAATTCACAAGTTTATATGTTGGACGAGGCTATGCGCACTGCCGACGATGACATGGAAGGGCGTGAGATGATATTCGCGCGGGCGCATCTTCTGGACAGATTCCGAACGAGGAGACCCAGTGAAGCGATGAAAGAAAGCAACCAAGGTATGACCGAACTAATCGGACAACAGGTGAGACTTCGTAATGTAGGAACAATTATGAACATTTTTTTCTACCGCATGTGATTGCGTGATTGTGAGAGGGGTTATTGATGATAAAATAAGTATAATCATACCAAAAAAATCTTTTGGTGTACAAGCTTTTATAATTTGTCATATGTTTGCGGTTCTGTATCTATTTCACCCACTTCCCACATTTTTTTGACTGAATTATCCAAGCCTACTAGGCGAAAACCCACTTTCTATTTGCATTTAGATGTAGCAAATTTCAAAACCTACTACTGAGGAAAACATGAGAACGACACTAAATACTTTTTGCGGTCAAACTAAAGGCGATAGATGAGCAGTGACAGTGAAAAAGTGCATTGTCACCTAGAATACATCAGTCCTAAAAGTTTCATGTCGCTAGATGAACAGAAGTGGGTGAATTTTCGATCGCAAGATTTGATGCATCCAGACAGACAAACAAACAAATGAAACGTAATAAAAGCTTATAATAATATTAGGTTGGTCGAAAAATAATGGCGGTTTTGGGACACAAACTTCAAAGACGTGCAAATTCACAGAAACAAAAGTTTATTAATCAAAGTATGAACCTTTGGCATCAATACATTTTTGCCAACGAGGAACAAGTTGTTTTATTCCATCGGCATAAAATGCATCGGTTCTCGAAGCGACGAATTCTTGGAAGGCATTTTGAGCATCATTTTGGTTTTTGAAATTTTTTTCACGTAGGAAGTTGTACAAATGATTGAAAAAGTAGAAGTTCGTTGGCGAGAGGTCTGGTGAATATGGTGGATGAAGCAGGGTTTCATAGCCCAACTCATTAAGCTTTTGAAGATTCACTTTTGAAATATGAGGTCTAGCGTTATCATGAAGAAGGATGTGACTTTTTCGATTGACCAATACCGGACAAAGGGTTTCCAATTTTTTATAAATTTCATCAATTTCATGTCAGTACCTCTCCGTTGTGATCGTTTCACCTGATTGTTTATTCTTTTTGAAAATATAATTTAATTAAAGCTTTATATATATATATATATATATTTATTAGACATGTTTCGATGCTTACATACATCATTTTCAGCAATATTTGGATATTTAGTAGTTAAATATTTGGGTAGTTCAATATTTTAGTTGTTCTTAATAATATGATGTTTAAAGGTATATTAAATTTAAATGGAATAATTTCACAAATATATTATAATTTAAAATATTATTGGGTAATAATAATAATAATAATAATTATTTTTATTATTATTATTATAATAATAATAATAACTAAAAATTTTAAGTATTGAAATAACCTTACTTTGCCCATTCTGAATGTTAATTGATGGCTTGTAGTGTCTTATTAGTAGAGATTCACAAACATGTCGTTCATAATGTGAATTGAATCCCTTTTCTAGAACAGATAACTCATCTTTTGAAATGGATGAGGTTCTATCCTTATAACATAACCAATGATCAAGAACCTTACTCCGGGTTTTGAGATGACGATTTATCTCGCCGATGTGAACCTCTCATCCTTTACAGATATTAAGCCTGGGGCTTTTTAGGAGGGCTGAGACGCTTATGGCTTCAACGGGCACTCCCCCAATGTTGGGATCCATGCCTTAGTTCCACCGGCGGACCGGCTTCACAACACCACTCACCAAAGTTGAAACCTTGGATCATTGCGATGCAATCGACCACTCCGCTGTAGGGTCACTACTCCACTACAGTCATGACACTCAATACGAAAGCGAAGCCTAGTTCATCGGATTGCAAGTTCTGAAGTTGCTACGATATTCTGTCGGCTCAGATATCGGCTTGCTTTGGGCACTTTAGCCTAGAGACCGAGATCTCTAGTTTCTCAGGGATACAACGTAGAAGTATGCCCACTGGCAGCACAGACGATCCCTGACGATCTCGCCGATGTACGAGTTTTGACACCCGTGCCAATTAAATTTAGATACCAGATTAGATTGCAAACCAAAAACTGTTTTCGATTTTACTGTTTTGGATGTCACAGAGACTACTTTGGCACTACTTATTGTTCTACAAATACTCTTCTTAAATGCTCTAAATCCTTCAGAATATGGAATTTTAATGATTTGCTTGTATTCTTCAGTATTTTCTTTTAATTGCTTCTTAACTCGTGTATCTGTATATAATTTGGCTAATGTTATTCTAATGTTGTGTTCTATTTGCTTGTTTGTATACATATTGTCCCTCAAGCGTCCTCTAAGAAAATTTAAACCCTGATTTGCAATTTCAAAATTGTACGAAAAATTCCAAACTCTGTGAACAAGCCCTTTTATTATACCATCTCTATATTTTTCCACACAAAAACTCTGTAGTGTTGTGTAAAGACCTGTATCTGTGGCCTTTCTGAATAATTCAGTTTTATAGCCTCCATTCATCCTGGTGACAAGAATGTCCAGAAAAGGAAGTTTATTATCTACTTCCAATTCTGTGGTAAATTTAATATTAGGATGAAGATCAGTCATGAATGTTAGGAATGGTTCAATGAAGGATTGATTGCTGAAAACCAAAAGGACATCATCTACATATCTCTTGTACAACAATGGTTTTTTACCAGGATATGCATTCATTTTATCCTCAAGCGACTTCATGAAAATTGATGCCAAAGTTGGTGCAAATGGGGAACCCATTGCGACACCGACTTCCTAAATATACCATTCATCATTAAAAAGAAAAGGCACATTTTAGCACAAAAATTTTGTGACAAAATTTAAGAAGTTCTTTCAGTGCCTGCTTGTTAATTATTTTATTCACAGAGCTAGAGTTGTCATCCCTTATTTTTTCACACAAATAAATGGTTTCAGCGATGGGTACGTTCGTGAATATCCTGGAAACATCAAATGAGACCATACACTCAGAATCACATTTGGGTACCTGATTCAAAATGAAATCATTGAAGTCAAAGCTATCCCTAATCTCGAAGTCAGAGTCGTGAAGGTCCTTGATTCACTTTTGAGTCGATTGATCTCAAATTTTGTGAATTATTTAAAGAATTATTATTTTTAAATATTAAATGAATATTAAATTAATATTTGTAAAACGTCCTAGTTTTAAGACGACACAATTTAATCTAAATGATATTTTGAACTTTTTAATATCGTTTTGTTTATTTATTTTTTCCATGATCCTCGTTTCCATTGCATATATCTAAGATACAGCAGGTTTTGTTTCTTCATTCTTCTTCTTCGTTCAAGAATTACGAGAGATCTTTAAATTTAGACAAAACAATTTCTACAATTTAATATCTTCCTTTTTAGTTACAATTAAAAAAAAAGCGATTCCACGTATTAAATTCCATACATAATCGCCCATCATACTTTCGGTATACTATCATTTACATCACCATTCAAAGATATGAATGCCTTGGTGGATAAGTTACCCTTGCTCTTCAGAGTAGGCTCCAATATTGTCTTTGCATATGTCCAAGTTATCATCCAGCCTGTGATCTTCAGTGACATTCTACATCCCATGATATGGTTATTTCGGATCAATGTCTTCACTAACTACTCGTAATTATGTTCCTTATGATTACCCACAAAACCACAATAAACAGGAATAAAAATGTACCAAGCAGCCTTCTGCGATTTGGTAAGTTTCTTGGAGAACTCTGAACACTCCATGATTTTCTTTATTTGAAGATCAGTGAAGACCCTAGATGTGATCCTTGCCTCGGACAAGCGAGAAAGGAAGGCCTGAAGATATTTGAAGGCGATTTGTCTTTGTCTAATGCTGTGACAAATTGCTTCATTAATCCAAGCTTAATATGGTGAGGGGACATGAGTACCTTCTGGTTTTACAAGGGGTCTCCATTTGACATTATTTCTCCCAATGGAATATTCTGTTTATTGTGGCCAGTTCTTCTTTCCATAATCTGCCCCAGTATCTCTGCTATCAAAAAGAGGCAAGCTATCAAAGGTAGCAAGGAAATTTAATGTAGCCACTCTGGAGACCCATCAGGAAAGAAATCATATTGAAATCTTTAAGGACTAATTATTAATTACACGAATTGAGAATACGAAAACATATTGGTGTTCATATGACACTTCATATGGCGAAAAATGGACACCTTCATAATTTTTAAAATTTTAATTATTTAATCTAAAACCGCTAAAACTGAGGGTAAAATGAATAAATACAGCAACAAAAATGTACTTGATAGAACAAAAGTTTTGGACAGTTTACAATGTTTATTGAACGTGAAGCGTATATGAAGATGTAATTAAGTACTTTTTTTATAAAAGATAATTAAACCAAAATCAACAATTATATAAAAATTGTTCAAGGAAAAAATGAAAAGAAATAGTTGAAATTAAATAAATTAAATATTTAAAAATAACGTTTGATTTTTATTAAATTTGAATTATTTTAATTTTGTATAATAAAAATTAATTTTAAAAAATGTTTCAAATTTTTCTTTAAAAACAAAAGAATGTTGTAACTTGTTGAGGAGATCAAAATAAAGAAATTGTAAAATTAGAAAATAAAGAAATATTTCGATATTTTAATATTCTTTGGTGTGAATGGTATGCGGAAATAGAAGACCTCATTAGCTGAACAGGCTAAAAGATATGATAAAATGGTTGATGCGATGAGAGATGTCGCTAAAATGACCGGTGAATTAAAAATGAAAGGCGATTATTACCGTTTTCTGTCCAATCATCTCAAAAACAAAAAGTCTCCGTCTAAATCTCTGAGGTTATGAAAACTCAATATTAAAGAAGGATATAAGGAAAATATAAAACCTTGCAAATAACAATATTGTTAGCGAAAGAGAAGCGGCCCTTCCTTATTGTTACAGCATTGATTTTCAGAGACCGGTAAAAGAGAGAAGCGATGTTCGTTTGGAAGGACGTGTTTCGTAAGAATCAGAAGTTCCTCTAAAGCAATTGTAACATCAAAGCAAGATACTACAGTTGGTTCCGCTTTCTCGAGACAAAATTCATCAAATATTGTCCCATTTATTTTGGTTTTCCCTATCGTAGAACTAATATAAAAGAAACTAGTTTAAAAGGAATGTATTCAACTAGCGATTAACTACAACGGACAGGTAAAAGACAAGATGTCAATCACCTTTATATACGGGATATTGTTTATTTCTTTATTGGCAGTTCTTTAGCGGAGATTATCGACAGTGTTCTTGAATCTTCCAATGTAAGGAAATGATTTATAGAGAATTTAGTAAGACTTTCGAATACTTAACTTTGCCTTGATGTTTTCTTATAAAAGATTTCCTGAGAATATTCTTCGGATGAATAATTATGCTCGAGTTATGTCGGATAGATAACTATGAATACGTTAGACGTGTATTCTTATTGTTCGATAATGAATGCCGCAAATAGTAAATAAAAGATTTCATACTTTAGATTTTCTTCTTCTTTTTTTCCAGTTCTTTGTTGGTACCAGTGAGTTTTTCCTTCACGTCAGCCTCGGGCCTATTTATTGCACCGGCATCGAAGCAGGTGAAGGAAAAACTACCTAAATCTAAAAAACTGAAAATAAAATATTATAATGATAATTTATAATTAATTAATTAAAAAAGAGAAACTTTTAATTGGTTTTGATCCTTGGATCCTGTCGATTTGAATATTTCCTTGTGAGAATTTGATGGCCTGATTTGTTGATGTGGGTTTGATCGGAATTACGGCCATCTCCGGGTTGTTTCTATCTGAGGACAGTTGACTTAGTGATGGATGATTGAAAGTTGATTGTGAGAATTGTCCGGCTTTGTGAAATTTTTGTGTAATGGAAAACTATATAAATTCATACAAATTTGTGCACTTGATCAGACTTTTTTATTGAATAAATTTTGTTAAAAAAAATTTGTGTTTTGAACCTAGGTAATTTTTAGATTCTATTTCTTTTTTTTGAAGTTGATGGAGGTTGTGGAACATCCTCAAGGCTGCCGATCTGTCGATAGATAACGGTAGGGGCTGTTGGGCTTTTATCATCTTTTTTATGTATTATTTCTTTTTTTTATTATAAACCCAACACATTATTTTGATACGAACATCATCTACCTTTCCTCTTCTAACACAGGCAAATGGTTCGTACCGTACCCAATTAGG
>MQRK01242149.1:6754-17761 GCA_001938485.1 Girardia tigrina | reverse complement strand
GTAGATCTGAGACGAGCTTATCTGCAGATCAAAGTGGACCAATCGCTGTGGCAGTATCAGGTAGTAAAACATCAAGGGCGGTCGTTTTATCTAACCCGTTTAGGTTTCGGACTTAGTATCGCGCCAAAAATAATGTGAAGGATATTGGAACACGTCTTGGCATCAGACGAAGCGGTGAAAGAAGGAACGGACGCGTATTACGACGATATCATAGCGAATACGAATAAAACAACGACCAATCAGCTGATGTCTGTACTCACTCGATTCGGTTTAGAGGCGAAACCACCAATCGCAATAAACGGAGGCAGAGTGTTGGGACTGGCTGTGAAAGAAACAGCAAACGGAAAGCTTAAATGGTAGCGAGACGGACCACTCCCACAACTGCCACATCAAATGACTCGTCGTAATCTTTTCGCGTGGACAGGACAGCTGTTGGGTCACTACCCAGTGGGGGGATGGTTGCGTCCAGCTGCAGCTTCATAAAAAGAATTGCCAGTGGGGGAGATTGGGACACCGAAGTGGAACCGCAAGTAGCATCAATAGCACGACAACTTGCAGAAAGAATTAAGTCGGAAGATCCAGTTCAAGGTAGCTGGGAAGTTCCGCAAACTGATGAAGGGAGAGTGTGGTGCGACGCCAGCTCGATTGCAGTAGGGGTGGCCGTTGAGATCGGCACGGAAATTGTGAAGGACGCATGCTGGCTTCGACCGAAGAGTGACAGTAACCACATTAATCTTTCAGAGCTTGAAGCTGTGAATCAAGCTCTCAAAGAAGCGTTGAAATGGGGCCTCCGAAAGTTTGAATTATTCACTGATTCAGCCACAGTATACAAGTGGCTCACTGCAGCCTTCTCCGGAGCAAAACCAATTCGATCTCATGCCCTCAGTGAGTTATTAATCAAGCGTAGAATTAATCTTTTCAAGCAGATAGTTCAGGAGGAGGGCATCACAGTATCAATTAGACTTATTCGATCAGAAGAAAATAAGGTGGACGGTTTGACTCTTGTACCCAGTAGTTGGTTAGCAGTAGAAAAGGAATCAATCGCAGCATCGGCAATCGAATCAGCAGTGCAACAAGAGAGCGATGACGGCTTAAAGAAGTTGCACGAAATCCACCACCTTGGGACAAAACGCACTATGTTCTTGGCAAGGAAAGTGTGGGAGGAACAAGTAAAATCAATTGTGAAAGGATGCGACCAGTGCGCGTCAATCGATTCAGCACCGGTTCGTTAGGAGAAAGGAGAAATCGGCACCAAGAAGACGTGCAACGGTTGGCGGTAGATATCACACATTTGAATGGAAAAAAGTTCCTAACGGTAGTAGACTGTGGCCCAGGAAGATTTATTATATGGCGTGAAATTAAGAGCGAAAACGAGGAAGAGGTTTGTAAAGCATTATCTAGTATTATATTCGAATTTAGACCTCCAGAAGAAGTATTACTGGATAATTTTAGTACTTTCAGAGGAAGCGGGGTTAAACAATTGATTGATCGATGGGGAGTGCAGGTGCAATTCAGATGCGTGAATCGACCGAGCGGAAACGGAATTGTAGAATGGAGCCACCGCACGATCAAAAGAATGGTAGCTCGAAGTGGCGGTCAGGTCGGGGAGATGATCACGTGGTACAACGCAACACCAAACGCGGAGGGTATAATTCCAGCATCAACGGTGTTTGCGCAAAAACGGAGATTGCTTCTGTCGAAAGATTTCTCGTTAATGCAATCTCATCCACAGAAAGAATTGAAGAACGACAATTTAACAGTAGGAGACGAAGTATTTGTTAAGACAGCACTGCCGTTCAACTGTACTACGAAGTGGGCACGGGCAACTGTCACCAAAGAGCCCCAGCCGAATCGCATCGAAGTCAATGGAATGCCATACCACATCAGTCACGTGAGGCGTGCAACCCAAATATCTATAAAACGAACAGAAATCGGCAATCAGGAAAATAATACAACCAACTCGACGAGAGTGGCGAGGATCGAATGGGAGAGCGACGAGGGAGAGGAGTATAAAGAAACGAACAATCAGCAAGATCCGAAAGCTGAAGAACGGCCTCGCCGCACGGTGCATCCACCGATTCGACTCAACGACTTTGACTGTGCAAGCACTCAGATTCTCAATGACGACAAAGAGCCTCCTTGCTCGAGCAACGTATGCTTGTGTGCCTTGAAGGCAAGGGGGCGTGTTATAAATTGTATTTAATAATTAATTCATTTGTTTTAATCGGTTGTTTACCGAAACAGAGTTTGATTTAAATAAATACTTCTGCAGTATAGTTATTTTTCTTCTAATTTAGACAACACATTATACTTTTTATAAAACTTATTTCATTTTAATTAGTAAAAATATTATCTATAAACTTAAATTTTTTATATATAATTTCTTTCAAAAGTTCTTTCAATTTAATTAGTAAAATAATATTTTTTAATTTATCTCAAATATAATTAATATAGCAGTGTGTATCGTAAAATGATAAAATAAATTTGGATTAGAACATGTGAAAATCGGGTCTCAAATTCCGCGGTGAAAATTTTACCCAAATTATTGGGCATTAGACCATTAAACTTGACAAAACAGGCTCAACGAAGTTTAAATTGAAAATAATATTGAACTTAATTGAAATTTGTTAAAGTTTTTATGGTTAATTGAAATAACCTTACATGATTGATGAAAAAGAATTAAGTAAATTAAATTTTATTTATAATTTAATTCCATTATTGAAATATTATTGTTTCGCTTTTGACATATTTTGTACAAAAAGCACATTTTACAAAATTTTGTGAACAACTCGAACAAAATATGTGGCCACAACTGAGTCTTTCGTCAATTGATTCTGCACAGCACATATCGCACAACTGAATATTCTGTCAAATCAAAACTATTTAATTTATTATTTACCTTTTTTTAATATTTTAATAACATCTTTATTATTTGGTTGAAATGAGAGGCTTCTTTTATTAAAACGATCGTTGTGCTTAACAATAGTTTCGTGAGAGTTCAGTGATCGATTCTGGTTTGAAGAACAAATAACACTTAATAATTTATTAATAGGAGAGAACTTGAGAAAGACATTCCAATTGAGAGTATTATAAATATATTCATATATATATATATATATATATATATATATTTATATTTATTCATATATTCATAAATATATTCTAAATATTCATGATAACATTAAATCACAATAATATAACAACATTTGATTCAATAATATTTGTAAGATAACAGCTGAGGAAAGTTTCTTTGAGATCGAAATATTTTAGAGCTAATTCACAAATATTTCTCACAAATTGCGATTCATTCAAACAATATAAATCAAAAACTCTTTAAGTTTTAGAGTAATAATATTTTCAAAAATATTTTTCATATTTCTCTCCTCGAGATACGCGATCTGTTCCTAATAATTACAAGAGATTAAAACAATAGAAAAATAAATCTAAAACAACCTTCGATAGTGTGAGGGATTCATTCTTTTCGAGGAGCATTGCGGCAATCGGTAAATGCGTCTCCAAATTAATTAAATGTAGCGGAGTTTTATTTTCCTAAAATGTAATAAGTAATTTGTAGTGAACATTTCCAACAAAAAATCAAACCACGCTAAAATTTTCACAAATTTAAATATTATTTAAATGTAATTTAAATTTCTTTTATTTTTTGTTGTCGCAAAACTATTTAATAATTACAAAATTAAAATTCCCAGAAGTTTTTTTTTCAGAAAGAATATCGGGATCAATCGACTCAAGAATTTTTCCACGTGAAATTAAATATGTAAATAAAAAAACGAAAACAATTGTTTTAATGCTTTAATGGAGATAATTCGAGTGTCAGAAATTCAAACCATTTTAGACATTTTTTAACCGTGAGCGAACTGCCGAAAAATCGTGTAAAATTTATTTTGTGATCAATAAATTTTGTATTCGATTCTGTCTTTTCCTTGTTTTTTGCAAATGGGAACCGCCACGGAAACTCCCACTTCATAATTTTTGATTCCATATGAACGAAAATACGTCATTGAGCAATTTGAGATTGCAGTGCTTACCGAGTAACCAATTCATTATTTGTCTGTCTGCATTTCCACAGGCAATATAAATTAGTGCTTCCATCTTCTGAATATTTTTATTTATATTTATCAGGGAATATTCAGTCTTACATTGTTTTGTATGTCTACATTGCAATTTTTATCGAACAACAATTTGATCATTTCTTTATGTCTATTTCTACAAGCCATAAGAAGTGGTTTTTCTTTAATCTAATAATATTTACTTCATATTAATGAGGGAAAATGCAAAATCTTACTTTGTTTTGTATGTCTAAATTACAATTTTTATCGAGCAACAATTTGATTATATTGTTCTCTCCTACGACAAGCAATATGGATCGGTACTTCTTTACTCTAATTAAAAATTATTTATATTTAAGTTTTAATACACAGCCTTACTTTATCTTGTGCGTTTAAATTACAATTTTTATTGAGCAATACTTCAACTAATTCAACATTGCAATTTATGCATGCAAAATGAATCATTCTTTTTTCCCTGCAAAGTATATTTTGTTAATTCTAATTGATTAATTGATTTACGTACTTCAAATTCAATTTCTGTACTAAGTTGATAATTTAATATAAAATCTGTTAGGGTGGCGTCATCTTTTATTTCCATCATTTTATTTTGTATCTGTTAAAATGAAAAATTTTAATAGTAATTTTTAAGAAAAAAATGTACGTAGTCCATCAACCGCTTCTCATAGAGTTGAAAATCAAAAATATTTCTCTATATTAATATATTAAATATTACTTTAAAAATAATCTCAGTCTTACTTGAACAGACATTTAGTAAATTATTAAACTATTTTTAAAACAAATAAAAAAGGTGACCATGCTAATGCCTAAAGACAAAGCATAAGAGACATTAGTGAAAAGATAATATTTTTGTTATTTTTTTAATTATTATTGCGAGAATAGTTAATAACTATATATTTATAAATCAAAATACATATAATTATTTATATCAATATCCTATTATATCAAAGGATCCTGAATATATAAAAACTCCTGAGACTGTTTAAATCAATCAGTGTAATTAATTTTAGACGCGCATTATTTGATTGTGTCATACAAATAAACGTTTATCTATTTTTTGGATTTTTAATATGGAAAATTCTTATATGGTGACAACGCCAAATGTTATCAACAATTTGGCGCCAACAATATTCGATGGACACCATGATTTGGAGCAGTTCATTACTGACTGCAACAGGTCCTTTCAAGTTTCGCAAATTCAGGAAGGAATTAAATCGTTATTCGTCAAAGCATTCATCAATAAAGATTTAATATCTACTTATGAAGCAGTAGATGATAAAATCACGAATTTCGCGGATCGGTTACGGAAGGCATTCAAACGTCCAACATCATTAATTCAAGATTTGCAGGAGCTCATGAATTACAGAAAAGGAACCGAAAAAGCAATTTCATATATCAAAAAAATTGAGAAGATGGTAGATAAATTTTTATGCCACAAATGGAATAAACCGGAGCTAATGGTATATTTTTAACTCACTGTATAGAAGATGTCAGTGTCAAAACTCAAATTTATCTTCAAGAAGCTAAATCTCAAGATTCAATCAAAGTAGTTATATAGAAAATGGAGATTATTAAAACAGAAATCCAAGCAGTCGAAGTTGCCAATATCTACAGACGAAAAACATATGCCGATACATTGAAAGAACGAACGTTATTCACAAATAATTTTCAACAACAACATCAACGAAGAAATATTCAAACCAATGATTATAACAGATGGACAATGATGGGATATTCGAGACAACAAACAGGAAACATGGATTATTCAAATGTGATGTATTATGGGTGCAAAAAGTTGGGACATATTCGTCGTACATGTCCGGGAAATTCGAAAAGTTGTTTTGGATGTAGAGGGTCTGGACACGTTATAAGAGAGTGTCCATATTTAAAATGTTCAGTGTGTGGAGCTCAAGATCACCTTGGATATCAATGCTTCAAGAAAGACGAAAAAATAAAACCCAGTCACTAAAACAAGATCTAGTATAACCGACGAGAAAATCAATATCGACATCCAATGGCCGGAATTGACGATTTAAAATTATTGATGGTTTTTGAAGGAAATGATAAATTTTTGAAACTATTTACACACACAAATTTACAATTCAAATATTCCAAAAATTGGATTTTACAAATAGAAATTGTCCACAATTGTCATGTAATCAATTGTCTTTCCGTAATTGTTTATGTACGCAATTGCCTTTACGCAATTATCACTGAAACATAAAAAATACTTTGTTATTAAAGTTTTTATCATCGTATACTGGATAAATATACCACTTGAAAAAAGTTACAATTTGTAAAAGTTATCTATTTTTTTCATTTTTTTTAATATGTATATATATTGGCGTATCTAAGTGATTGATGAATTTATTAAAACGAAGTCAAAACGATTATTCTTTAAAATATGTATTTAATATTACAGTTTTACAAGATGTTAAAAAACTTTATCCTAAATTCTAGATTTTACATTTTTAATAGTTGAAGAAGTACTTGGTACTTACTTCAAGATAATTTTAGATATAGTAATATAAAGATTTTATATAAATAAATTATAAAGCGTGGCATACCAATCAAGGCTAAAAAGGCTTTAATTTTTCAATAAAGGATATAAAATAATCTTTGTATTTTTTAATTAAAATGATATATTTTGTACTTGTAATTATGCATTTTTTATTTATCTTTTTTATTTTTTTACTTAGATTTTCATATTTTTTACTTGGCTTTTCATATTTATTTACTTAGCATTTCAAATTATTTTAATTAGTGTTTTATTTTTTTACTTAGTGAAATTTAATTTTTTACTTAGAATTTATTGAATAAAATACTTAGCTTTTTAATAAAAAATACATAGCGTTTTAATAACTTTACATAGCGGTAAAATTTTTCTCAATAAATTATATATTTTCGTACTTCAAGATCCATGCCGTAGTTCCAGCATAAGAGAAAAATATCTAGAGAAAAATATCTAGAAAAATATCTAGGCTGATATTAAATTAAACTGTGCAAACAGTAGTCAATCCCTATAAGAAAAGTCAATGTTTTGAATAAACCAAAAATACTAAAATCAGGAATGATTATTGGAAATTTACAGAGAGCAACAATAGAAATTAATGCAATGGAAAGCTCAAAACCTGAACAAAATAGATATACAACAATGTTAAAAGATAGTACGCATCTAAGTGAACAAGAAAAAAGAGAACTGGAAAATGTTCTACTTGAATACAACGAACAATAGATTGTATGGGTAAAATTTCGGTGGACGTAGAAATTAAAGAAAAATGGAGAAATATAACGTTCATTGTAGTAAATGACGTAAAACCAGACATAATATGAATTATAGAACTGTAGATAGCGTTTGGAATCGAGTTACATTGGAAAAAGAAAGAAAATGGTGTGAACGAACAATTTTATCAAGTATGTAACTTAGAAGCTAAATTTTTATGTAAGGTTATAAACGAGGAAAGATTCAAAAGAGCCATAGAAATTATGAAAATTGCAGATAAACCAAAGATTGTGGATATTGATAAAAACATCAAGGAGTTTTTATTGCGGATAAATGGGATATCGGATGTACGACGATGATTGAACATAGAATAGATTTGAAAGGACCTACAATTAACCTTAGATCACATAGGCAACCAGTTAATCTGGAAGAAAAGATTGATGAGACTATTAAGAATTTGTAGGAAAACAACATTATTAAGAAATGTAATTCACCATGGAATACACCTATGATTTGTGTATGGAAGAAAGAAAAGAATGATGTTAGAATTTGCTTGGCTGTTAGACAGCTAAGCCTAGTCACGGAGAGACAGGCATTTCCCATGCCAAATATGATAGAAATGATGGACAGATTGTATAGAACCAGATATTTCACATCAATCAATTTAGGCAATGAATATTACCAGGTCGAACTAGAGGAAGATTCAAAGCTAAAAACAGCATTTTCCTCAAAGCTAGGACAATTTTGTTTCAATAGAATGCAGTTTGGTATAGCAGCGGCACCGGGAACGTTTCAGGAACTCATGAAAAAGGTGCTTGGAGGCATAGAACAGACAGTGGTATATTTAGATGACATTCTTATATTTTTAAAATCGCTGGAACAACATTATGAAACTTTGAATAAAGTATTGGACCAACTCGGGAAAGTAGGTTTCAGAATTAATTCGGAAAAGTGACTTATCTTAAAAACGGAAGTTAAATTTTTGGGACACGTAATTAATGATAAAGGTATACAGACGGACTCATCTAAATTAGAAGCCATAAAGACATTTGAAAAACCGAAATGGGTAAAGAATCTAAGAAGTTTCTTTGGAATTTGCAATTATTACAGACGATTTATTAAAGACTACGCTACAAAGGCAAGACATTTGAACAACTGTGTGAATTGAACAAGAAGAAATTGTTATGGACAGACGCATGTGATGTAGCATTTGCAGAGATGAATGAGGTTTTAAAAGCACCACCGATTCTAGGATTCCCAGACTTCAAGAAAGAATTTATACTGGATACTGATGCCAGTTTCGACACGATTGGAGCAGTATTATCCCAAAGAGACTAGAACGGACGTGAGAGAATTATTGCATATGATTCACACTCCATGAATAATCATGAAAAAGGATATTGCATTACTAGGAAAGAGCTATTGGCAATGTATTACTTCTGTCAGCATTTTAATCATTATTTATACGGGAAGCGATTCACTTTGAGAACTGATCATAAGGCAATTACGTTTATGGTTAAAACAAAAAAACCGATAACGGCGCAATTTCAGACATGGATAAATTATTTATCAAGCTTGGACATACACTTAGAATATAGAAAATGAACAGATCATTCCAACCCGGATATGTTTTCTCTGAATACATGTGATACATGACACAATGCTTGATGGCTCATGAAGATGCATGAAGAGTAAAAAAAATCTGTGAAATATTTTGATGAATTTGGAATAGCATAGATGCAAAAAGTACGTGTAGAGGTTATATTAAATTTTGAAGCGATCATTTTATATAAGTATTGTGTTGTTTCAGTGTGAAATATGTTAAAATACCGCGGTTGATTTCCTGTTTTAAGTATAAAGGATAGTGATTGTAATTTAAATTTTGGGCATAGTTCATGCGTATGGATACACAAAAATTGACAACTAAAATTGAACAGATATACATAAAAATGAAGGTATATGCACAAAAATTCATGAACGGGATTAAAAAATATAAAGGTCATAGAAAATAAGTAAAAAATACTTCTGACATCATTTGTTATGACTCTGTAGTTCGCGTAACCAATAATGAAGTTACTGGTGTAATTGATAGCACTGCTCCGGGAGTATCGTCCGCTGATCATGATGATGCTCTCTCGAATCTGATTATCGCTGACAATGACCAAGCAAAAATTCTCAGTTTTGATTTAACTGCTGATCTTGCCGGGGAACCCGAGGACTCACACCACATAGAGTGACGTGATGAACTGGATCGTGCAACGGATCTTTTTATCGTCATTCAACTCGAATTTTCTTTTGTTGAAATGCATGCGGTGCAGAATGAATCGACATTTCGCATTTTTCTGCGTTGCAAAAGATTCTTTTGTTTTCTCGACCGACAAGGGGTCGCTAGATCTAACGGGGAATTTCTTATCTACCCGGATCTCGTTATTGATTTTTACGATCTTTAGTATTAATGTTTTTTGACAACTGGCAGTGTGTCTGTGTATATCCATTATGATAAATCGTCAATAAAAAGATTAAAGCTTTTCGAAATTCATGTTTATTTTATTCATTAAAGAAATAGTTTAAATAACTGTTAACTTTTAAACAACAGTTAATATCGAAATTCTTTTAATAAAAAATACGAGGGGTGTCCCAAAAGTTTGCAGACTGATAAGTAACAAAAAATACAAAAGGTTTATTCCAATTAACAAAATTGAGCAATCCCCATCAGAATCGCTATAACACATTTTAATATAATCACCATTCAGTTTCACACACTTTTCCCATCTCTGTGTCAACTTCCTAATACAATTATCGAAGAAAATATGCGGTGTCTCCCCAATCCACGCACTGACTGCTGTTTTCATTTCATCCAAATTTGCGAAATGATGTCCTCGAAGGGGTTTCTTCAATGCTGAGAAAAGGTGATAATCACTTGTCACGAGGTCCGGTGAATATGGGGTGTGAGGCAAAAGTGTCCAGCCCAATCGTTGCACGGTACTGACAGTCCACTTCCATGTATGGGGGCGTGCGTTGTCCTGTTGCAATAATGGGATGGAGGACAACTTTCCCCGCCGTTTGTTCTTGAGAGCTTTGCGTAGATCTTTGTCGAACACGTTCGTGTAGTATGCGCTGTTGATGGTGACCCCCTTTGGCAGGTAATCAATGTGAATTATCCCATCACAGTCCCACAAGACTGTAATCATTACCTTCCCGGCTGAAGGGACGGTCTTCGCCTTTATAAGGGGTCTATCACCTGGGCGGCATCATTGACGGGACTGCTCCTTGGTTTCAGGAAGATAAAACGGGAGCCACGTTTCGTCCACTGTCACAATCCGTAACCAGAACGCCTCACCGAGATCATGAACCAGTTGCAGCAATTCTTGACAAGCAGATTTTTGATTAACCTTCTAGTCGTTGTTGAGGAGGCGCGGAACCCACCTGGCAGTCAGTTTCTTCATATGCAGCTCCTCTGACATAATGCGGTGCACCTGACTTTTAGAAACGCCTGTAATAACTGCTATCTCACGGATAGTGAAACATCTGTCACCAAGAATGACTTCCTCGATAACTTTCACATTTTCTTGACATCCTGACTGTGAGGAATATTTTAAATTTGGTATGTTGAAATTGGTTTGTTGAATTTTGTTTGTTGAGTTTAGTATTTGGAAATGTGTTTCTCCCACCCAGATGGAAAATTGATATTTTAGATGT
>MQRK01242144.1:76034-86719 GCA_001938485.1 Girardia tigrina | reverse complement strand
TATGCTGCTCACATGTTGCATGGACCAATGCTACTTTTACTCGATTTTTATTGGCTGGTAAGTACATCACGCCACCACGCCATCTGTCCCTCTGTAAGATGCACACACACGCGCACACCCGCATATAAGTATTTCCACTTACTTTCGGAACGCCCCTCGTACTTAAATCAACATACCGCATCCATACATTTACACATTCAAACAATTTAAAATATTCCTCACAATTATCGTGTACAAATTATGTTTCAATTCAATGATTTATTGGTTTCATGAAGATAACTTGCAGTTGTAGCGAAAATAATGTCATTCGTTTCTAATCTTTCATTACTTCTTTGGTAATCAGAATGTGTAAAAATATCTTAGTTATAATAATAAATTCAAAATTCATTTCAAAATGATAATTAGTATAATGTACATTAAACTAAAATTTATTTTTTCGATAATACCAATGTTCTCTCTATTAGCAAACGGCTTCAAAAATACATTGTAAAATATTTTATTGTATTTTCCTTAAAATTAAAAAACATGTTTTTGGTTTTCAATAAAAATTAAATTTTATTAAATCTAAATTTTAAAATATTCGTATATTTTATGACTTTGTGATACTTTTTTAAATACTTTATTAAAACAAAACAATTATGAATCATACAGTAATAAAATTTAACCAAAAATGTAATATTTTTGTAAGTAAAGATCTCACTTTGATTTGGCAAACAGCATGGTAATTTACTTTTACCCACACTGTTTCAAGTTCTACAAGGTCTGCTGGACAATCGACTATACAATCAAACAACACTTGTTCTATTTGAATCACAAATTGAGTGGGATGAATATCTCGGTCCTTTGTACAAATCTGTGAGGTACTTGAATCAGACATTGCGTGATTCTTGGACGATAAACCGTCTTCATGTGAACAGGAATTGCTGAGTTGAACACTGGCTGCTTGCTATAGAATTATAAATATGTATTAATAGTAAATAATGAATATTATATAATTAACAACATTTTATCAAAATCGATTAAACTAATTAATAATATTTGAAAAATAATTTTGTTATTTTATTTATTTATATCTTATGAGGAGTTTGTTATTTTAAAAACGATTAAATTTTAAAACATAATGTAAATCTTTTATTAATATTTTAAATTAAATTTTTAATTAAAGTTTTTTAATATAATTGAAATTAATTATCATTTAACAAAGTATTTTATTTTTGATAATAATAATTTGTGCTTTAAATAATTTTTATTAGATCTAAAATAAAATGAATTTTTTAATGTTTTAGAATAAAATTTTTTTATAGTTTAAAAGTAGATGTTATTTAGAATAAGTAAAATGAAATTAAAATCGAATTAAATATTATTTCTTTTAAGTCTGATTTTTTTTTAAAAAAATAATCAGAATTTAAAAATTAAAATAAGTATATTGATTTGTAAAATGAAGTTGAAAGTTTGTTTGTAATAAAAATTATTTTATTATTTTAATCTTGATTGCATATATTGACGAGTACTCCGACGAAATGCCCACCGACAAATGCACGGACGACAAAAGCGCGATGTCAAAACCGAAATTTGCCAGCAAAAAAATTAAGTTATTACGAAATTTGTTTATAAATATAAATTTAATAAATGTTTTAAAAAATATGTTGATTTTTTATTATTAATTCGTTAATACTAAAAATACTTTTGAAATATAACTTCAAAAAAGGTTTTTGAAAATATTTTTATATTTTATTAACAATTCGTTAATACTAAAAATATTATTAATATTTAAATGTAATGTGAAAAAATAATATAATTTGAAAAAATAATTTGTTTTTCCTATCACCACGTCGAATATGCGGGAACATACTGCTGAAGGTTTGCCTCGAACTATTAACTTGGTTGGGGGTCGACATTAAGCATTTCAGTGATTTTTTGCTTGTTATAATGTATTTAGTAGAACTTCTAGTCATAAAGAAGTGAATTTAAGGTTCATTTGCACTCAGTGGTTTTTAATATTAAAATTTAGATTATGTCTTCTGGGTAATTGTTAAATTGCTAATTGATAATAAATTTGTGTTTTTTATTTTTTCTTCAAATATATTAAATTTTTGTTTAGAAAACTAAATTTATAAAAAACTGTTTATAACATAAGAATTTATTAAATTGAAAAAATTTTGATAATTTTGGTATCTGATTTAATTATGCTTAGTGATTTCGACTTAGTTGATTCTTACATTTCGAGGAATTCCTAACGTATTTTTTTGTATTATAGGATTAATTTCTGACAAAAAATACGAACTTTATTCTTTTTTTATATTTGCCACTTGAAAATAATAATCCGTACGACATAATAAAAAGATCTTTTTGTTTTACTTTCAGAGACATATTTTGTAACTCGAATTATTTATATTTTTGATTACATTTTGTTTTATTTTATATTTATTAAATGATTTTTTGGTAACTCAACAATTGCAAATTATTTATTTCTAACCATTTTTCTTTGGTTTATCATCGTCCTTGAAATGACCGCCTTCAACGAAGGAGAAAACCAGTCAACTAGAAAGATCTAAAAAACATGTTTAAAATAAGATTTTTTTTGAAATAAAAATAAATTTTTTATACCGGAGGTTTGACAAATAAATATAGGTGTATGCCTCTCAAGACCAAAAATAATGGTTTATTTAGTTTGGAATATTTTGTATCTTGAAAGAACTGAGTGGGTCGCGAGGAAGATAGACATAATTCTGAAAGATCTGTTTGGGAATGATTATTGACTTGTGATTTAGGTTGAGCTTTTTCAGGATGTTTATGAAAACTGTTACCGAACATGTAGCACCATTTATTAGCAGGAGAATTTTCTAATGATCTTTGTTTTCTAAATATATTATAAAAATTTAAAAAAAAATAAACAATTCTTTTGAAATCATCGCTCATCAATTTTAAAATCTATTTTTAAGAAAGTGTATTTTGACCGATCAGCTGCCATCATCTGGTCACTGACTTAATTTTTGATTCATATATGCAGTCAAACTCGGTTATCTCGAATCGTGTGGGGCGGAAAAAAATTCGAGATAGCCGAGTTTGACTCTATATACTTTTTATCTTTTCTGAACTTTTGGTGCCAAAATTACCTTCGAGATATCAGAATATTCGAGATAACCGAGTTTGACTGTATACATATAAAAGCTAAAACTTATGATTCTTTAATTTATAATATGAAATTCAAACTAACTTTGCGCATCAACTTCAGTTGAGAAAGAGTTTCATATGAAGCATTGTCAATCAGGTCACGTTGTCCTTAGATCAATATTCAAATAACATCTTAAACCATTTTAGTGAGAACTTTTGATCAGATCGATCTTAAGCAATTGATTGTTCAATAATTATTTTGAATTTAAAAACAGTTGAACTATGAAATTAGTCAGTGATGATGACGGTTGATATGTCCAAACATATTGTCCATAAAAAATAATACAAAATCCATTATTTTTTTTTAATAAAAAATATTTCCTCTGGTAACAAGCACAAAAATATTTTTTTCCGAAAACTAAGATCTTCAAAAGTATCTAAGATTTCTGATTAAAATCAAAAGATTTCCCTTTACAGATTAAATATTTTTTTACAGAAATAAATTTGTCTTTCATTTTTAATTTTAAATAATTTACCTATGTAAGATATTTTAGACATAAATAAATAAATATTTTAAAATGATAAATGTTAATGGTTGACCGACTTTTCAGTGAAGTAAATTAACAAAACAAAATCATAGTTATAAAATTAAAATCATAATTAAAGAAATTAATTTAACTTTAAAAAAACAAAAGCTCAGTAAATAAATGGATCTTATTAATAAGGCCTCACGCGTTACTCTCTCCCAATAATTTTTAAATTCTGTGTAATCGATTTAAAAAAAATTATTGGGAGAGAGTAACGCGTGAGGCCTTATTAATAAGATCCATGGATCCAAAAATTAATATTCAAGCTTCACACTTAACTGCTCTGTTAAACATTTTCAAATAGAGCCTTTATTACATGATTGATTGCATAATCACCTTTCTCATATATAAGCTGCAAAAAGCCAGTGTTAATTTAGTCTGAAGATGGCGGGTAATCCGCAGAAATTAATTACGAAAATAAATTGTGAAAAATGGCGTTCACCTTTTAATAATGGATATCAATTGCCATTATTTTTTACATTCCTTAGTATTTATATTTAATTAGTTTTTAATATCTATTTAATTTTAAAATATCATTAAAATATCACTTTAAATTTTATAAAAAAACATTTCTTTTTAAATATTATTATTATTGTAACTTTATAACACATTTTTTATACTTTAATATTAATTTTAAATGTTTCATAGACATTTAAAAAAAATAAGAGTTTCCAAAAATCCCTTCAATCATTATTGATGAATTTATATTACAAAAACGTTTTTATATTACTGATTAATAAAAACATTCTCAAAAGTTTTTCTTGAAAATTAGCTTTGAAAGCAATTAACATAATATTTTTTTTCGGAATTCTAGAGATAACTCACCTTGATATACACTGAGTTTTTTCTTGTTGTAAGTTTGGTACTTTTATTTCTTTTTCCTTTTTTATGTCTTCAATATTAGCATAATCTGATTCATAATATCTTTTACAAGAATAAGACCCTTCTATTTTTGTGTGACCAATGCAGAAGAGCCATCCCATATAATGAATCTTAATAAAACTAGTATATAATAAAAAATAATATATTTACAACACCTGTTCATCTCCACGCATTGTCCGATTCATTTTGTTTATCTAAATACTCATAAAATCAAAACTATTTTAATAATTACTTACAGCATTGATCAGTAATGCATTTATATTAAATTTGATTGCTTCTTTCCAGTAGTGAAAGATGTTGGAATCTTTGAATGATATTATGCCTGTGGAATGTCCATCAATCGACTTCACGATGAAAGAATCATACTTTTCTCTTAAAATAAAATGAAGAATTTAAATAAAATTATAACCATTATATTATATTATTTATTTGTTCGTTATGTTATTGTTATGATATTTGTTACAGATATCAATGCTATTATTCTTTTGAATCATTAATTATCATTAACCTTTTATAACAATTTGATTGACAATAATAAATAATTAATATATGAAGAATTATAATTATTTAGATTTTCTAGACATAATATATTAATTAGAAGGTCAATTGATTCATAATTTTAAATATTATATTTAATATGTATATGTAATAATAAAATTAAAACTTAATATTAAATATTACAAATATTCATAAGACATTAAAAATGAAAAGTAATCAAAATATAAAAAAATATAAATATTCATAAAGATTTTTTAAAATATTAATCTATACAACAGTATAACGTAATGTACCGTGAATAAAAATTAAAAAAAATATTATTAGTTACAGCAATATTTGAATCCATTAAAAGAGCAATAGTAATTTTTATTATAAACAGAATTCTAACAAATTTTCTACTGCTTCTCCTTATTAAATAATCAATTTAATCAAACAACATTTTGTTTTCAAATTACAATGAAATTTTAAAGCTCATAAAATTAAAACAGCACGTGCAGCAAGATTGGGTACACGATTTTGAACAGTTTTTGAAAGAAGATACGATAATTCCAACAAAGATGCAATGTCTTCTTCCTCCCGCTCCTTGCTAATGAAGGCAGCATAATGCGAAATGAAAGATACTTGGTAAAGGACTGTCTGAAACCCAGTGTTTCACTGCGTTAAAAAGATTCCGAAAGAAGAGCATGTAAATCAACTGTACATGATTATTGATGCCGAAGAAAGCGATTTTGGCGAGACAGTGCTTTAATGAGGCAGGACTTTAATTATGAGACGCAACGATCGACGTCAGGCATTGTCATTCGCATTACGTTACCAGCAAGAGATATAATGAGTGCATGACAGTGCATGTATTGAAGTTAATCCTCTGCAAAGAGAGAATATCCTTCCATACTTTGACAAAGTACATGGCACTGAAAGATACATATAACAACAAATTATAAAAATTAATTTGAAAATCGCTGCAGCACTGAATTAGATCCTAAAATACACTTACGTGGTTTACATTTTCAATGTAACCCATTTTAACAAGCAGTGGTGCGGACAGTTCATCAAAGCCGTCAGTAAGTTGATCTGCGAGGCACATTACCTGGAAAAAGAATTTTAAAAACGGGGCGATTTTGGAGATCTTTCGTTTCATCGATGATAATGCCAAGGAATGCGTTACGATGCATCAGTGTGCTACGTCGCTTTGTATTATGCTCCTCCACCAAGGCAGGTAGATGGTGAAGGCGTAAAGAATCATATTTAGGAACATCACCTCACCCTTTTACATGTGTGGATAATAGTTGCGGACCGTAGGATGATCGGCCTTTCATTAGGGATGTTAGCGCGTACAAGTATGTCTAGAAAATCATGAGTTGCTTCATCTCACCGAGCTTTAGCAGTGACTTGGTGTTCAAATAAAGCCGCACCGTACCCTACCTCTTAGCTTGCCAACCCGAAGAAGCTTTTGTCTAACATTTCAGCATAGCTTCTTCATGCTTGGTGCTGCTGAGATGATCTGTGATGGTTTGGTATTACACATGATCAACAGTCTTATTACAAAATGAACAGAAGATAAGTTGTCCATTGCAGTGAAATTTATTTTTTCATAACTCAGTTTCTCTGTCTTTTGCGAATATCTTAGTCGACCTTTAATAGTTTAATACATATGTTTACAAATTATAATGACATTATGAAATTTATTAAGTGAATATATATTAATAAATTAATCTAAGAGACAGAACTTGCTATCAAGCTTAATAAGTTATTCTAATTTTAAAGAATATTGTCATCACATTAAAAATAATTTTCCGACATCTCTTATGAAAATCGAAGTAAACGGAGATACATTAACTGTAAAATAAATATAAATAAATAAATAAATTTATAAAAAATCTTACTACTTATTTTTTTTATTTGAAAATTCTTGTTTTCCGAAATTGTGATTTAAATATCCAGGGCCCTTAATAATTGTAAAAGTGCCCAAATAAATTACAATTTGAAAAAAATGCAATTTTTTAAATAAAATGTCAAACCAAATTTGTTAACATGGATTTTAAATTATTATCGCAATTTAAAATAAATTAGTTTGTTTTCTTTCATTTTACAATTTTTAATTTTAATAAATAATTGTTGATCATGCAAATTCTTTTTCCGCGGGATTCCACTGATTTTTCCTATTTCCGTTTGTATTATATTAAAATGTGAGATAACGAGAAATATAGAGAAAAACAAAGCTTTATGAGGGAATCATATCAAACAGAATTCGATGTACTTCAAATAAAAATGAATTATATTTAAAATTAAAGTCAAACAAAAGATTAAATCAATAAATAAGTGGTGATTCAGAGTGGCAATGATAAAAAAATTTTAATAAAAACAAAATTAATTAAACGGAAAATTTGTGATCAAAATTAAATCTAGTGTTTAAATAAACACAAAATAAATTGCGAACTTTTAAAAAACAAGAATCGATGTTTGATAAAATGTTTGATATGTAATTTTTTATCAATAAATGTTAATTGGTGCACAATCACATTTTCTTTTTTTCCCGTATAACTGGTGATTTGTGAACAATGCCATTGAAGTGCTGATACGATCGATCAAATTGGACCTTTCACCGCATCACTCGAATGAACGGGTAACTCTTGCCGGCTGTTTCGAGAATGAGTGTCGTATCCATATTCAAACTGTTACCACATGGTCAAACCGAAACGTGACGTTCACGGAGTGCTTGAGCTATCTTTTCGATCGGCGATGCCTCACACGATCAAGCAGTGCTGCTCACCACAACTCGGTTCCTTATTTGAATAAAGATAAGCATTGGGGTTTCTTATTGCTAATTGTTATGTTATTGTGATATTTTAGTTAAAATAATAAAAACGCTAATCGCCAAACAATTAAAAAGGAATAAATAATTGAAATTTCAATTATCTTGCTTTTATATTGGTAGTCATGTACTTCACTTGATCTAATAGATCTAATTCTGATCCAACGAAGAAAAGTTTGAGTTCTTGAATCATTTATTGAACTAATCTTTTCTTTTATTTATTCATAGATTAAAACATTTATTTGTCCGTATACATAAAGAAAAATAATCAAATTAAACGGTGATCATTCTCAGTCTAAATTCTCGCAGTACAATCAAATAGAAATTGTGTTTTTTTTTGAAAATTTCATCAAGAAAGAAATAATTTTTGTAGGAATTTGATCTAAACTTCATTAAAAAGTGCGCGTTTTGAAGATTAAGTAAGGTATTAAGTATGTCTCGTCGTCGTTTCCCAAACTCTTTACAAACTGCTTAAAAAAGATATCTGATTTTTTTCGATCGATATCAATTTTTTTTCATGTCAGAAATGATTCTTCGAACATTTCTAAACAATTTTTTTACAGAGACAACAGTAAAAACATGATGCCATTCAGATAATGAGGAACCCAATGTATTCCACAATCTGCTAATCTTTTCCGATACAGAACAATGATTCTTTTTTAAAAATGTCGTGATATGAAATTCGGTAAGCATTGTGTCCTATTTTATGTCACACCATCCTACTGAAAGAAAAATCTGTCAACTTTGTTATCGATCGAAAAAAATCAGATATCTTTTTTAAGCAGTTTGTAAAGAGTTTGGGAAACGACGACGAGACATACTTAATACCTTACTTAATCTTCAAAACGCGCACTTTTTAATGAAGTTTAGATCAAATTCCTACAAAAATTATTTCTTTCTTGATGAAATTTTCAAAAAAAAACACAATTTCTATTTGATTGTACTGCGAGAATTTAGACTGAGAATGATCACCGTTTAATTTGATTATTTTTCTTTATGTATACGGACAAATAAATGTTTTAATCTATGAATAAATAAAAGAAAAGATTAGTTCAATAAATGATTCAAGAACTCAAACTTTTCTTCGTTGGATCAGAATTAAATCTATTAGATCAGGTGAAGTACATGACTACCAATATAAAAGCAAGATAATTGAAACCTCAACGCTGTTTGAACAAAAGAGTTACAATTTTTTTTGTATTCGATTGTATTTAGAAAACAATTTTGGATTTTCAATACATTTAATAATGTCGTAACTCGAATTAGCTCCATTACAATTTTAATTCTATTGTGTTATTTCTTTTAATACTTCTAATTCTATTTCTCTACGTCTTATTATTCAAAGATATTTCAATTTCAATTTAATTTACAATATTGATTACAAAATAATTTTAATTATTTTTAAAAAATATTTTAATAATAAGATAAATATGATATAATAAATAATTAATTTAATTTTAAAGTCGTTATTTACATTTTTAAATTGTACAAATAATCCGACGTTTTACAACATTCAAAATATCAATCTTCCATCTGGGTGGGAGAAACACGATCCTAAAACAACATAACAAACGCAACTTACACTAAACACCATTCTAAAATATACCTCACAGATTGTAGGAATTATTTTTCAAAATAATAAGAACCCATATTTCCACAGTAATGTATACTATTATGGACATTGAAGTCGAATATATTAGGTTATATTTTAATAATTACTTAGAAATTTTCCTATTAAGTTAAACAGTTTTGTTATATGAAAATAGTTGGTTGGGTTAGTTTGATAATCATAAACAACATAAAATTGCAACTGATTATTTTTTTATAAAAAATATTTATAGAAAACAGTTTTTGCGCATTACGTCTTTACACATTATCATATTTTAATATTATAATATTTTGTTTTTGTCAAAAGTTTATTTCAGCACCGAAAAATTTCCAACAAGGACCATTAAAATTAAGAATAATCATATGAAAATAATGAAAAATTTAAATGACCTCCTACAATGTTACTAATACAAATATCAAAGGATTTTTATCAGTCATTTTTACTTTCTGTAAAGCAATAAAAATCAAATATTAATTAATTATTCTGTCTATTAATTCATTTATTTGTACATTTTATATCATTATCATGGAGAAAACTACAGAAAAAGGTACTGTTTAAAATTTTTAAAGAATTGGTCAGTTTCAAAGACTCTGTAACGAGTGAAGCCATTAATATTTATTTATTTATTTTATATATATCAAAACCCATTTTTATTGAAAATATATAATATAAACCCACTACCAACAATTTACCACTTCAGGTAATCTGGTAAATATAATGTAAAATACTTTCTTGTTTTGATAAATCAAATAGCAACAGACATATGTTAATTGGTATTTATCATTTGATTATATCAACCATCTATACACTCTCTATATTAGTTTATATTTCAAAAATTATTTTTCCATACCAAATTTCTCTTCTTTTTAATGGTAAAAACAGTAAAATAATTTTGGAAATTCCTCTTCTATATACAGACTGTCAGATTTGTTCAATGAATTCTGGATATTTGGCAGTCTTAATTAATTAAAATAACATCAAAATGTTGTCTTACTATCGAATTTATCTTTCTTAAGGAATGCATTAAAAAAATAAATAAAGAAATATTGTTTAAATATAAAGAAATTATATTAATTACTTAACTTGCAAAACTTCAATGACTTATTGCTTAAGAAGATCGAATGTCTCATTCATTAATTGCTTTTTTGTAATATACTATATATATATATATATATATATATAT
>MQRK01242144.1:51279-74787 GCA_001938485.1 Girardia tigrina | reverse complement strand
AATAACAGCAATATGTTAATAATGGCTATAGGAATATACAGCTAGGCATAAGATTTCAAATAATATCTAACACTAATGCATTTAAACTTATATACATATCAAAGTAGATAAACAACGTACAAAGCTCAAAAACCGCCATTATTTTTCGACCAACCTAAGATATATATATATATATATATATATATATATATATATATATACATTTGAAAAATAATTTTTTATTGCTTTTTATGAAATTGATTATTGAATATGTTTCAGAATTTTGTATTCTCTCATCTGAAATTATAATTTAGTGTTTTAAAGTTTTAGTGCTAGTTTTAAAAGCGAAAGTTTTTCAAATTGTTCATTACAGTACCGATGTTTCCATGGAGACTAACCGGTAGTAGCAGAGTCTAAATAGTGCATTTGATGCTCGGGTATGTCATAATCGTGCTCTGATAATTTTAGAACTTGACAAAATTCAAAATTCATAAAAAATTAAGCCTCGTTCATAAAATCATTTTATAAAATGGTCATCCGAAATCCATCTCAAATTTTTGTTAAACAAAAATTCTTCATTTGCTTTTCAATAAAAGCGTTTCAACAATCACATTAATTAATCAAAGTGGTCACTCTCTTGATCAAAATTTTCATGCAAAACTATAAATCGTAACTCGACAAAAATTTTCACTCAAAAATAAACAGATCGTTTTAATTGGAACTCAACGAAATAAATTTAAAATAAAACAGGTTCCTTTTCGTGATCAAAAAATTTCAATTTAAAAAAATGTAAAGAAAAACAAAATTAAAAATTGATTTAATTCACTTAAATTTTTGTGTCTCTAGCCAAACTCTCTAAAAATGGAAAAATCAGAAATTGGAATTATTATGAAGTACGAGTTCCTACGTAAAACGTAATCATTAGAAATCATATGAAACATCGAAAGCGTATTCAGATAAAATGCTACTACGCCGCGGACAGTCTCAAATGGGTTCAGAAAATTCATGAAAGGTAATTGTAACCTCAATAAGGAGTCTTAGAGTAGTCCGGGAAAGCAGGTTGACAATGACGAAGAAAGGGTAACCGTGAAGTCTGGGCCATCACAAAAAACAGCCTCATTTGGTAAACAAGTCAACTCCTATCTTGCTTCTCAACAATGCAAAACTATATACTGCACTTAAGACTGTGACAAAACTACTAAAACATGAGTTAAAAGTCCTGCTTCATTCTCCATATTGACCAAATCTAGCAAAAACTGATTACAATTTCTTCCTCAATTTGAACAACATTTTGATAGGAAAAAAATAAATTCTTAAGTTTCCGTTAAAACGGCCTTCCAAGAATGTATAGATTCTCACCCACCAATTTTTTATTCAAATAGCCTCAACAGGCTGCTGTTCAAATGACAAAAATGAGTTGATAATATTGGTTTATACTTTGATGATAAATATTTTTATTGGTAAATTATCAATAAACTTTGACTTTAGTTCTATAAATTTTATACTTGACGACCTAATAACATAAAAAATAATTAATTTAAATCCAATATTTATTTATCAAAAACATTATTTATAATATAATTTTCGTGAAATTTATCTGTTATTTTACATTATAATTTTTGGTTTTTATCTTTTAAAACAATAACGTTTTAAAAGATACAAAAGCTCAACTATGTAATAAAGTTATTAAAATCACATAGAAATTAATTAACCCCTTTACCGTGTGTCACGAGTTAACTCGCCATATGAAATCTTGGGCTTAACCGTACATCACGAGTTAACTCGTCTTCAGATTAATCTTTATTTATTATGATTATAATTTATGCATAGTGTAGTTTGTGTAGATTAATAACTAGGACAACATAACAAATCAAATAATGAAAGAAAACAATTTCACAGTTTCCAAAAAAAAATTTTTTTCCACGGTAAAGGAGTTAAGAAAGAATTAATATTTTCAAGGAATTGAAATTTTGCATCACCATTACGTTTTCACGAACGATACAAAAATGGTAAAAAAAAAGAAACCAGCAAAAAGGAGTAAATGCTTTTGGCAATAAGAAAAAGGAAAAATTTTAAGAAATCTGCAGAAAAAAGTAGAACACATGAATATTTATGCGGTTATGGAAGGTCAATTACTTTGTACTTGGACGAATAAGCCAGAAAACAGTGAAGATGTTGCTAAAATTAGTTATAAAATTCAATTTCAATAATTATTTTTGCAATTTCTAATGTTTGAAATGATTGAAAAACGAAAACAATCTTCTCTCGTTATAGAAGAAAGTTTTTAATTTTCTTGAAAATATTGTAACTTGTGATGTAACACTGTTGAGTTTTTACATACCAAATATGTGATATTAAGGGTATTTAGACAGAGTCTTTGATATTGCTTTAATTGTCAGCATAAATAATTAAAATACTTTCCTTGACTTGCCTAATAAAATTCAAAGTCTTCAACCAAGGTTCTGTATAAAGAATTATCAAATCTAGATTTGCGCAGCTGAATCATTTACTTGCCAACCTTGCTTTTGACAATAATCATTTTTATCTGTTCAGCTATTTGTAAACAAAATTTGTTAGTAATAGTAGGGTTTTGTTTAAGGTTTCAAGCTGGGTGTAACCTAAGAAAATGTGGGTGTACAGTATAAAATATTTATTTTTACTCAAAAATTGTTACATCACACATATACACTGGATTTAAAAGGTTAAGAACCAAAGAATATTTTATACTTATTAAATAAGCATACAATTTGAAATGACTTTGTGTAGGAGCGTGTATGTGCGAGAGGTAGAGAGTGGGTGGAATAGCAGTGTGTGTATTTTTAATGAACCCATGCTTTACATATAAATAGCCCAATTTTCGGGTGTACATCTACAAAAGTGGGATGCACATTTTACACCAAAAATGGCCTTAAAAAGCCCAGATAATAGATTCAATTAAAGAATTTAGCAAAGCATTTCTTAATAATAACTCAATATTTCTTCAAATGTCATTGCAGAGTACGGAAGGAAGGGTATTAAGGTCAACAGGAATCATTACAAAAGACTTTTACAATTTTAAGGGCAAAATTTTTAGTGTTTTAAAAGATTGTCAAAGAAAATTCTTAGTTCTTTTATTCATTATGTCTAGGTTAATTATAAATAAAAAATAAAGATACCATGGGGTTGATAGTGTTACTAAAGAAACAATAACATTATATGAAGTAAATTATTAGAAACTCACTCACTGGTTGGAGATTCTGCTATATTCAAAAACGGATAAATAAGCATATTGAAGAGAAATACGTAATCCCACAATCCAAGAAGTGTTATCTTTGGAAAATCTTTTGTCAGTAAATTTTTCTGTTAAATAAGAATATTCATTTGTTGGTAATTTGTGAATGTTTTCTGTGCTGCCATCGGAATCGCTTTTATGGGAAATGTGATTTTGGATAACAAAAGGAGAGGTTGTTTTGGGTTTATTGTTGTTTTCCATCGGTTGATCCGCGAATTTAGTAGAACTCTGTCAAAGTAACATTTATAAATGACACTTTATAATAATAAAGTCAATATTAACAAAGAACAGTATCACTATAAATATTTATTATTTCATCAAAATCCATTACATTTTAAATTTTTACATAAATTTTATAGGAATAAAAATAAAAATAAAATTTATGTAGAAATAAAATTGTTCAGAGGAAACTAAATATGAATAATTACTGAACGTAACAAAAATACTGCTGAATATAAGGTATATATATATATATATATATGTATACATATATTAAAACTTTTATAACATTCAAAACATATTTAAATACTTCATTTGTTTCTATATATAATAGTTAACGGGAACTTAGTTACAATTAAATTATGTTAATTAAATTAGTTACAATTAGTTAATCCCGGTACAATAAACCCGGACACTTAATCAGGAGGATACTTGATCCTGAAGACACTTAATCCCGATGACATTTAATCCCGAGGATATTTGATCCCGAGGTAATTGCAGGTAACTTGATCCCGAAGACCTGGATTGCTGATGGAACCTTTGCCTTTGTACCCACGGAGTTTTTTTCAGCTTTATTCCATCCATTTTGTATATGAAGATGGAATAAATCAAGTCGGTCGACGCTTGAGGGGTCTTAATGTAGCTTATGGCTTATCACTCTTTAAAGTTGAATAGTGGAATCAGCACGAGGCTGCAACTGCAGGAATTTTGAGAATGACAAACTCGGTTGAAGAGCGTCATCATGACCTTCAGTCTTTCTTTCAATATCATCACTCGACAAAGTGGAAGTTCATTAATGGGATCAGCAACACTGCTGTTTCAAGGTTTTGCCGGCATTAGACACACAGCTAAGAAGATATATCGTACTTTGAATGAAAGAGTAAAAAGAGCTGTGACAGCCTATAATCGTGTTGAGTTATTTGTGTTTCTACGTGCAATGGCTCATATGTCATACTCCTGAAAGCTAATGTTTAATTAATAATAATATTTATTGGAGACTTTTGTTATTTTTTGTTATTAATAAATGTCATCGGGATCAAGTGTCCGGGATTAACTGTCTCGAAATTAAGTGTTCCCTTACCATAAAAAATATGAAAATTATTCGATAAACTCATATTAATTATAACGATTGAACAGAAGGATAAAAAAAGATGTACTGTCGATCACCACAAAAAGATTACTGAGTTTTAAGAGGAACAAAATATATGGGTTACTTTAAGATTGAAATCTGGTCTGATAGTTTCGAATATTAAGGTTTGGAGTTGGATTAGGTTGGATAATGTTGGATAAATCGATATAGGAATCAGTGGTTAATAAATTAGTTCGTAATTTGGTAAATGAAATAGCTGAGAATAGTACAAATGGATGTTTCATAATTTTATAAACAAATAATTCAGAATTGTAACTATGAAAATATTTTGAAATATATTAATAGAGTTGATAGTTATTATCAAATGTTTTTTGTCTTTGATGACATCAAACATAAAACTTGAAAGAAGCGGATCACAAATGTTAATAGAAAATCAATCTGGTGATTTGAATAATAAAAACACAAAATCGAACTAAATCCCACATCTTCGACCATAGCAGATTACGATTCAGATAGTTATGCAGAAATTATGGAAGTTTTTACCATTCGATACATTACCCCTTGGATAAAAAAGGAACAAAAACTGTGACGTTTGATGTAAAAAAAGTAGCTATAATGTAATCTATTAAAAAATTGGCCCTAAATTACATTTTTAAAATAAACGGATTTTTATGTTTGCCCGATTAAAAAAGGGCCCAGCATTTATAAAAAATATGATTTTCTTGATTCCTAATATTAACTTTCCATGTTTCTCATTTTATTCCGATAAGATTCAATAGCCTGAGTATGGACACCGGTAACAAGGTCCACAAAAAATAAACTGTAGTTTGATGGTTGAATTCATGCTGAGTTGGTATGCGGGTTGGTATCAAAGTATCGTCGAATGCACTACCTCATCTTTTTATGAATTTGTATCAGCGTCGGAAGACGGAGCATCCGGAGGGTAGGGCATCGAGAAGGCAAAATATCCAAATATCCAAAACAAACATTAATCTAAAAATCTTTTGAAATATTTTATTTTTCCACAGAGCCGTAGTTAAAAATAATTACTAATTTCTTCTAAAAAAATTACAAAAAGGTGGATGAAGAATTTTAATTAAGTAAATATTTGTAAGGTTATAAACATGACAATTAAAAATATTTGTGACAGAAAATCAAAAATAAAATTTTATAACATTATATTTTAACAACATTTAGTCATTATAACGTTTTGGATGTATTAAAAAAATGGACCAACAATTTACACTATTAAAAAAAGAACGCAGATCCTTTTTTAATAGGTTCCGATTTAGACATTAATTGATGGATAAAATGATTCAACTAGCAATGCATCACAAGGGACGCCTAGGACGGAAGAAATTAACATTGTGTATAAAGTACCTCCAAAGGAACTCACTATTGCTGAAAGGCTGACGGATGTGATGAAAGTGGCATCATTTACCGAATTCTCCACCTGATGACAATGGGAAAGTCACTATCAAAAGAGAAATGGCTTTTAATCAATCGACTGGTTAGCGGTGGGAAAATACTGGAATCTCTATATAAAGCCTTAATGACTATTCCTCCTACAACTATTGATACAGAGCGAGCTTTCTCTGCTAGTGGTCTTTTTATGACAAAGCTTTGCTCCAGACTTTATGATGATACTCTTAGTGAACTTACCTTATTGAAATTTTATTTTACACATGTGGATGACTGTATTCAAATGAATTAAGTTGTGTTAAATATATAATTTGTGGAACAAAGTTTTTCTTTATATAATTTTCTTATTATACATTTTATATAAAAAACTTTATATATCAATCCCAAAAGTTCGGGATATCGGTATCCCGGGATTGGAAGAAAAATTGTTTCGGAATCCCGGGATTGTAAAATCGACCGAAATAGAATTCCCTAATTAGAACATAAACTCGAAGAAGTATGAGATTTTTTATTAAAAAATACTTCAAATTTTATAAAAGTTTTATATTATTCTTAAATTAAAATTTAATGATCGAATTATTTTAAAATAAAAAAATTGATTTTGTATTGTTTTTTCTAAAAAGAAAATTTTTTTATTTTAGAATTCAGTTTAATGTAAGTCAGGAGAACGAGAAAATAATCTTCTATCAATAATGATAAGCAGTGATGAGCTGTCATTTGTTTAACATAAAATATTTATATTTCTATTTTATTATTTTAGGATCGAGTAGTTAAAGTTTTAATTGACGTTGTCCAAGGAAAAGCAAATAATATGTACTCTATTTGAAATTCAAACAAAATTTTTGTGAGGAATGTTTGATGTCTTTGAATGTTGCGGGCTGATTTGGAATGTTGTCTCTCCTACCCAAATGGTTGATATTTATTTTAATTCTTATTGTTTGAGACTCACTTGATTTAAGTTTAAAATAATTGTAAAATTTTGAATGATTTGATTAATATTATTTAAAATTTATAAATCTAATGAATATTTAAGTTTCTTTAAATCAAATGGCAATTTAGTCATTAAACAAAAATAACACCATTTTAATTTTAAATTTTTATTCGAAAACATGTTTCGCCACTTTTGTGGCATCTTCAGTTCTGTATTTAATTAGAAAGTTATTGTTTATATAGAAAGATGACTATTACGTCACAGTGTGTTAAGTCAAAATACTCTAATACGATTGAACGAATCACTTTGCACATTTAGACTAGGTTTAAGAAACTTTATCAAGAGTGCTTCAGTAATTGTCCTTTCATAATTGTGATCAAAGTTACTTTTAGACTTAGTAATAATGGTTATAATAAGAAATATTTAAATAACATCATTAAAAATACTGTGGAGTCAATTTATTTAAAATCAAAAGACAAAATTAATAAAAATTTGAATGCAACTGAGAAAGTGATTAATTCAAAAAAATTTTATTTAAAAATTCCATATTCCGAAGGTGCTAGGGATTTTAAACGAATTTTAGAAAAACAGGCCCCAGTAGGTGTTACAATTAAAGTATTGTTTCTAACTAATAAAATTTCAAATTACTTCTCAAATAAATCTAAAACTAAGTATGAAAGCAAATTTAGTTTACCAATATAAATGTCACAAGTGTGAATCCTTGTACATTGGAGAGACAAATCGTCACCTCCGTACTAGAATTGCAGAACATACCCAATCAAGTAGAAAAAGCTCAATTTTGGACCACATAATGAAATGTCATGGAACTCAAAGGAGGGTATTTGATAATGATTTTCGGGTTTTGATTAGTAACTTTGATCACAATTATGAAAGAACAATTACTGAAGCACTCTTGATAAAGTTTTTTAAACCTAGTCTAAATGTGCAAAGTGATTCGTCCAAACATATTAGAGTATTTTGACGTAACACACTGTGACGTAATGGTTATCTTTCTATATAAACAATAACTTTCTAATTAAATACAGAACTGAAGATGCCACAAAAGTTGCGAAACATGTTTTCGAATAAAAATTTAAAATTAAAATGGTGTTATTTTTGTCTAATGAATATTTTTAAATAATTAATATTTCATTTAATTTAAACCAATGAAATTCGTTGTAAATAATTTAAACGGATTATTCATATATCGAATTGTCTCAGATATTCGGATAAAAATTATTAGTTTATTTTTTTCAATGTCAATGACTCAATTATGGATTGTTTCAAAGATGGTCCAAATTGTGTATATAATAAAAATTATAATCAATATGTGAGTTCTCTTAACAACGTTAATAATTAATATTTCAGTATCGTTAAAACATGTTGAAATATCCTTATAAGAACAACAAACATTGACAAAACTTTAAATAGACAGTATATATCAAATTACAGATACATTGAATTCTGATTCGTTGTAAATGAAAACTAAAATAACACTTAAAAATGAAATAAAACTTTTTAAAAAATAAATTTACAAAATTATTATCTTAACTTAATTATTATTAAGTTGCTTTCATTTTCGAAAGAAATGTGATATGAAAAGATGTTTATAATTTTTTTTATCCTTACAAAAGACGAAGTACCTGTAAAAGTTCTGTTTGAGAACGAAATCTGCCGCGAATTTAAATAAACTTACAATTGCTCAAAATATCGATTTTGTTATAAATGATTTATTTTACAAATTGAAACAAAATATGGAGTCGATTCTGAAGAAGGTCAAAAATGGTATAGAGACACATGCCAATGATCAGATTTTTTTGGTTTAACATTCTCGGAAATGTGTAATTATTGGATGATAGACAAAGAAAAATTCTTTGGGGAAATTCAGCAGAAGATGGTAAGAAACCAATGTCAGATGTGGAATCCAAAAATTGGTTCCAGAAAACATTTATAAAAAAAGTACCGATGTTGGAAGAATTGGACCAACTAAGCCAAATTTTTCAATTTGAGACTAAAATATTCTTAATATCCGAATTAAGGGTTCGGTTAACAATTGAAAATTTCAGGAAACACAATGATGAAGAAACTTTAAATGAACTGTTAAAAAAGCGGGTAAAATCTCAAGTTCTGAAGGATCGATTTTTTTTAAAACCAAACATCTTGGTGGATAAAATGAGAGCGAAAGCTAAGATTATGAGGACAACTTGTCAAAAGAAGAAAAGAAGGATGTCTTAGCCGTCAGAAAATCCTATGCAAAAATGGCAAGGAAACACAAACATCAAGTTAGAAGATATGATAATCCTGCACATAGAAACTGACAGAAAAAACGACAGACAACCAATATTAAGAATAGAAATTAGAATAACCCAAGAAAGATTTAATAAAAGTAATGAGAGAAGATAAACAACCATATAATCACCCGGTGCATTCGACTTGGTACGAAATAAGGAAGATATATTGCAAAATGAAGAAACTTCCAAATCCAGAAAAGGAACATTTAACCAGAGGTGATTGTTATTTTTGTGGAAAACACGGGCATTTGAGAAAGGATTGCACTTAAAATAATCGTTGTTTAATCTGTGTAAAAAGAGGATTTGTTTATCCAAAAATATTGATTTATCCTTAAAATATCCAAAAATTGCGGAGATAAGAGAGGGGTCAGGCGGAGCGATGTTAAGCTGAACAATTACAATGTATTTATGTTGTGGGATAGTGGAGCGGGTGTTTCAGTTGTAAGTGAAAAAAAAACAACCCAGATTAAAAAAGAGTTCGATTATACTAAATGGAGCGTTTTCAGGATGCCAGAAGTGGGGAAAATGACAGTTCGGTTGAAATAAAAAGAAGAGTTCCATGCAGTAGATTTTTCATTGGAAGTGTTAATGTGATGCCTAAATTTGGAATCAATCAAATTAAGAAGAAATGAATGACGAAGATAATCACCATGATATACATTTTTATTGCCTGGTAAGATGGTTATCAACCTTCAAAGTCTTAAGTCATTTTTTTAATTTAATAGGCCCTATCACTAATTCTCTTAAAGAAAAGGGAAAGTATTATGCTGAATAAGAAGGCAATTCTTGGCTAAGAGATTTAATGTTTCTGAGTGACATAATGGAGTATTTACAATCTCTCAACCTGCAGTTACAGGGTATTCAAAAAACTCTTGTTTATTTTACTGAAACAATTTTCAGTTTAAAAAAAAAGTTTAATTTTTAAAAACGATTTGACGACTAAATAATTCAATAACTTTCCTCGGCTTGAGAATAGGTACCCAGAAATTGAAGATTCAAATTCGCAGATTACACAAATTGCTAGATCACTTCCGACTAGAGTTTGTAAGATTTAAAAAAATTAAAGTTGATTCCCTTGTGAATTCATTTCAAATTGATATAACGAGCGACAAATTTACATTTCAAAAGCATTTATTATTTAACAAAGCTGTTATATCTCTGGAATAATTAAAAATTCCATAGGATTGTACACTACAGATGTACCATAAATCATCGGAATCTTCAATAGAATCTTGGAAAATTGTACTTCAAAAATCTGATTTTTGATTTGCTACTCCCATCGAGAAGTGTCTGTTCACCTCTGTTATATAATAATGCTAACTTCTATAAATAATCAATTAAATTAAATAAATTTCATTCTTCAGGATTGACCAGAGAAATCAAAACGTCTCCGAACTCTTCCAAAAATATAAGTCAACCAGAACAATTTATAGGATTACTTTTATTAAAACCAAAAACATTAATAAAATATATTTTATGCTCCAAGTCTACAGATAAATAATTATTTTAAGAATATTTTAGAATATTAAACTTCGATTAAAATTTTTTGAAAGGAAGAATTTAGTTAAAAAATAATAAGATTAACATATTAAAAAAATGGATATAAAATAAAAAAATATACAAAGATTAAAAAAAAAAACAAAAGTATAAATTTAAATTGATTTTTCATTTATTTTAATCAAAATATATATTTTTTTTCAGTGACTTTTAATATTTAACTGATTTTAAAAATCATAAAATAAAAAAATATTTCCTCTCCAAAGAAGCTCACTAACAAAACATAACAGAAATTCAATAAACATTTTTAGGAAAATATGCAAAAAAATAAATATCAATAAAAATTTATAATTGAAGTGTAAAATCTATTTCGATTTTCCTTTAGAATTTTTTATAAAAATTATATTTTTCTTTAATAATTTATTTATTAAAAAAAATAGAATTTTAAATTATCAGAGAAAAATTATTTTTAAAATTAAAATAAAAATAAATACTTTTCAATCTTACGATAGAGAAAGAAGATCATTGATTATAGTTTTTCTATGGAGATATTGTTGAATTAAAGTTGAAAAAAATTGCTAAAATGTTTGCTCATACAGATGACTGAGTTAAGTATGAAAACTTTGAGTTTATTTATTTTTCTATTTCCCGTACTATTCAAAATCTCTTAACTTTTCCTAACTGTACTTATTTGCTTTTGAATTCACATAAGTTTATACCCTAATATTAAGCTAACTATTTGACCTGAATTTCTCAACATAAAAAAATTTTTTGAGACCGCTTTTTCTTTATTTCTGATAAAATCATTATCCCATTCTGATGACGATAATAAAGATGCTTATAATAAATGTTAGGTTTGAAATCACTAAATGAAGTCATAACCCGTAAAAAATATATTTCTATAACAATTACGATTTTTAAAACAATTTTTCAAGGAACTATTTTCTTATTTTAAGCGAATCAGAAATAAATTAGTTTAAATATAAATAGGATTTTATCGTCATAAATTTATGTAAATATTTTTTTATTAAAAACTTTATATCAGATTATTAATTTAAGTATTAAAAAATTCTTATTTTTTTTATTAAAATCTTATTGTTAATTATTAAATTCAAATCCTTTATATTTTTATTAAAACCTTATTGCAACTTAATAATTTTAAATTCTTATTTCTTACCTAAACGCCCCTATGTTTATATAGATTTGAAAATCTATATCTTATAACGTTATATATTTTTTAACTTATTAACTTTTTATTAGATTATTATATTATTGCAAGTGCGTACTGATATCCGTTTTTGTTTCTTTTGAATGCTCCATAGAAGTCCATGTATATTTTCTGGACAGGTTCATCTGTCGACAATTTTATATATTTTTCTTTCGTTTTCGCTGTTAATGTCTTTCTTTTTTGACAATTTAAACAACTTTGGATTATTTCTTTAATGAAATTCTTCATATTTGCCATGTCAAAATCTTCTCGAAGATAGTTATAGACTTTTTTACTACCAGCAGCCATAACAGCTTGTGTATCTCTTCAATAAAGTCTGTTCGTTTTTCTTTTGGGATCCAGTATTTATTGTCCTGAGTTGCCACGATGTCATTTTTAGTGTCCATTTCCTTGTTTTCCCTTTTCTGATATCTTCAACATTTTTTTTTATTTCTTCATTATTCTTTTGTCATTTGAAACCCTCTGACTCTTGGTTCAGTGCAAGAATTCTCGTCTTGATCTTTCCTTTCTTGGCTTCTTCATGCATCGTCTGACATTGGCTACACAATTCGCAAGAATTTCTTGACATCGCGTCAGCATTTGAATGTTTATCACCTTTCCGATATTCTATTTTCATGTCAAGACCACTAAGAAAATTTATCCATGTTTGAAACTGTGGTGTGATAGAGTTTTTCGTAGTCATCATAAAAGTGATAACTTTATGATTCGTTCGTAACAAAAATCTTTTCCAATACAAAACATGTTTAAAATGTTGAGTGAAATAATAAATTGCAAGCAGTTCTTTCCTTGTAATGCAATAACCAAGTTCATGTTTATTCATTTTATGGGAACCATATGCAATTACTCTTTCTCTTTCTATTAATTGTTAAAAAATCTTTTATATATTATTATGTTAATTTAGTGCATTGTCTGATCCCTTTGATAATTGCACGAATAGTTTAACAATAATTTAATTTGTAATCTAAGGGTTGATTGATTAGTGAAATTATTTTTAACAGTCATACAAAAAAGTTGTTCGCATTGAGGAAGAAATGGTAGCCAGTTGGGGTTAGGTCCGGTGAGTATGGATGATGATGCAGAATTTCCAACTAAAAATTACTGTAGTTTGTCAGCTTCTTTCAATAAATAATGTACTTTATACAATGTTTTCGTGCATCATTTATGTCCATTCAGCTTGCTAAAAGTTTGTGATTACCATATTGAACACACTTTCCGTCACAAGTAACGATTTGATTAAAAAATTGATTACATTAATAATGAGAAAGCATTACCAAGCAGTTATTCAAACGCTTTTGTTTCTGCTTTCAATTCATAGATAATCTACTTATCTGATTTTTCACTTTACCAATTTAAGCCAAGTTATTCAATATTATTTGCTTTGTAATAGCAAAGGTTATCAATAAATCATGAGCATTTTGAGATGGATCCGAATTCAAAATTCGTCATTCTTTACCCTGAGACTCATTTTTTGACCAAATTGAGACTTTCGGCTGCGTAGTAGTATTGAAGACAAGAACATTATTTATGTTTCGCATGGTTTCTGATGCTCAGGTTCAATGTAAAAAATCGTACTTCATAATAATTCAAATTTCTGCCTTTTCTATTTTTTAAAATACTCATTATTAAATCAAGTTATCAATAATCTTAATTATTATTTATTGAAATGTTCAATTTTCAAAAATAGTTGCAAACAAACAAAAGACCGATCAACAGAATGTTAAGCAATGTCAAATGATAACCGTTTGAATTTATTGTAATAATGCCTACAAATTTTATACTTGTTAACATAATATTATCATAAAAATTGTTAACTTTACCATTATAAAATAAGTTAAGTGCAGTTTTTTTTTAAAAAATGATTTTTTAATTACCTTAATATCGGACTATAAGTTCGCATATTTAAAATCCACGTTAAAAGTGAAGAAAACAAGAAGGTCGTTTACGGTCAAAAGAAAATTGGAAATTATAGCTTATGCTGAAAAACATGGTGACAGAGAAGCAGAAAGAGAATTCAATATAAATGGAAAAAAAACATTTGAGATTGGATAAAATTGAAAATTCTTTTAAACGTAATGCCGAAAAAAAGAAAGCAAAAAGAGGGGGATTTGCACTTTGACCCGATTTGGAAAAGGCCGTTAAAAAGTATGTAATTGAGAAAAGGGAGAAATGGTTTAAAGTTTCTACAATTGATATTAGATTAACAGCGAAAAAAATGGCAAAATATGATTTTAATATAGAAAATTTTAAAGGAACGAATGATTAGTGCACAAAATTTATAATTTAAGCATTCGAGCAGTAACTTCAGTCGGTCAATCGTTGCCAGCAAATTGGGAAGAAAAATAAGAATCATTTTTACATTTTATTAAAGATAAAAAGAGAGATATCTGTTTGAAGCATCTTGGGAATATGGATGAAGTTTCCATTAGTTTCGATATTCCGGATACAAGGACTGTTGATGAAAATGGAAAAAAAGATATTCTAACCAAAACAACCAGAAATGAAATATATAATTTTACAGTTATATTAACTGTAACTACCGATGGAAAAAAATGTAAACCAATGGTGATATCTAAAAGACTAACAATGCACAAAGAAAATTTTCCAAAAGGAATTATTGTTGAAGTCAATAAAAATTGATGGTCAAATAGTGAAATAATGAAAAAATGGATACAAAAAATTTGGATAAAAAGAAATGATTCCTTTTTTAAGCCAAAATGACTTTTAATATACGATTCTGCTAGATGTCATCTTACTAAGGAAGTTAAAAATAAATTCAAAAAATATTCTGAACTTGCAGTGATCCCTGGTGGCCTCACTAAAAGCCTTCAACCACTTGATCTATCAGTTAACAAATCTTTTAAATCTAAGCTAAAGATACATTGGGAAAATTGGATTATCAATGGTTGTCACATTTACAACAAAACGGGAAAAATCAAAAGAGCGACATATTCAGAAATATGCGATTGGATTGTTAAAAGCTGGGAAGATGTTACACCACAATGTCTTAAAAATGGATTTAAGAAAGCAGGGATTCAAACTTATGATGAAAATATCGAAGATGACGATGATTCAGAAATTGAAACTGGAAGTGAGGATAAAGATTTACAAGAAATCCAAACGGAATTTTTGCACATTTCCGAAACATTTGAAATAATAAATGATGAAGATTTTGATGGATTCGAGGAAATCGAATAATCTTAAAATAACATTATTGGTTTTGTTTTTATATATTGATGTTTTTATTTTTATATAAGTCGCACACGCGTATAAGTCTAACAAATTTTTTTTAATTTTCATAATGTTTTTCATATAAGCCACGGTTTATAGTCCGATAAATACGGTATAATGAAACTCATTTTAATGCAACTATTAAATTAACCACTACTTAAATTACCTCAATTTAGTATTAAATTTGAAGAATTTCCAATTATAATTGTACAAAAAGAGAATTTTGCAAAATAAATATTTTTAATAGAAAATAAATTACCTCCTGATTTTCCTCAACAATGCTGAGCTCCTTTTTAAACATACCTATCAAAATAAAAATAACCGTAAAAATGTCATTTAAATTTGATATATAATAAAATCACTTGTTTTTTTAATATAATTTAGACAATATTTTATAAAAAATAATATAAAAATTATGATTTTAGAGCATCACTTTACGATTCTTGACACCTCATCCAAATAATATAAAAATGTATTTATTTTTATCTACTTTATTTGAATGAGCTAATGAAAGTACTGCTTTATCTTATGCAAAGTATCACACATTTATATAATTAAATTGTAAATAAAAGAATTTCCTGCTAAACATAATTGAAAAATTGATGTGATTTGAATGCGATTTCCACATTGAATTATTTATGTCATTTTTAATTTACCTTTGTCGGTTTGCTTTTTATATTTGTATAATTTACAATTCATAGATCATTGAATCAATCGAAATATTTTTGTTAAAATAATTATAATTTAATTTTAAAAACAATATGATTAAAAATATTTACCAAGAACTTTACACCCTTCTTCTTCGCTTCTATGAAGAAAATATTCGTTTTTACATAGAAACATTATTTTTTAAAGATGTTAAAAAAATTTATACAGAAAAGATAGTTGAAAATTTTAGTAAAAAACGTCGATTTCTTTAAACTTTAACACTTTTGTATGAAAATATAAAGTGTTTTTTTTATAATTTTTCATTTACTCTAGTGTAATATGTTTAACTTATTTTAAAAGGATAACTTTAAGTAATAGATAAACTTGAACAAAATTAAATTAGTTATGTTTAAGGAAAATTGAAACTTTATATTAAAAAGAATAATTGATGACTTTTAATTTGGGAATTTATTTTTGGCGAAACTTTTTACACTTAAATGACTCAATATTTATATTTGAATTTTATGAAATATCACCTAAAACTAAAAACGATTAAATTAATTGTATCATCTTGTATTACATGGTGCGCCAAATAAGAAGTGAGCCTAACATAAAAATCTAAATTAAAATTAAATAATATTTTAAAGAAGTGAAGTACAATAAATATAGGTAATCTTTGTCAATTTTGTATTAGTCGGTCATTATTTCTTATTAGATGTATTGCTTTATATTGAAAACGACATTAGAAAGTGTTCAATACTGCAGCTTCTTGTTTTTAAAAAGAAAAAGTCATGATGAAATCCAGATGGAACTGGATGGTGTTGATAGTAATGAAAATCCTTCAACGGCTACAATGAAAAACTGGTTTAATGAATTTAAAGCTGAAAGAAATAGTTTGGTGGACCTAAAAGAGTCTGGAAGGTATAGTGAATTCGAAGAAAAAATAACGGCAAAGTTTGAGAAAATTATCTAATATGAAAGAAGAATCACAACTAGATAAATGGAAGCACGTCTAAATGTTAGCCAAAATACTTTTCAGCCATTGCTGACAGAAAGTGATAACATGAAATTATGTTCACGCTTTGTTCCACATCTACTAACTGCTGATTTGCAAGCTTGCTGAATAGAGTGTTGCAAAGAGAATTTGAACACTTTACAGTGTGTTGGAGACTGTATATTGCACAACATCATCACGATGGATGAAACGCCACTCTCTCTATACATTCTTGAGTGAAAAAGGAAATCACAAGAGTGGAAACTGCCTGGTGAGAGCAGTTAAAGGATGATGAGAGAATCAACATTACACAAAAAAGCATTGATGCTTTCCATATTTTGGTATGCAAGTTGTCAAATTCTCATAAATTTTGCGGAATTTGGTGTTTACCTAAACACAGTGTACTACCTCAATCTTGTACAACAGACTCAGAAACTGAGAAGAAAAAGCAGACTGTGTGATTTCTACCAGTGGTCAATAAATGGCAGCAATTCTGAGTTGCGGTCTCATAGTGCTCCAGAGACCCTATAACCCTTACCTGACCCCTCTAATATTTTCTGATTAAACCATCTCAAGTTTACCCTAAAAGTCTGCCATTTCTCCTCCAATGAAGATTTGCAGCGTACAATCAGTGAATTTCTGGGCGATAAATTTTCACTTTTCTTTGAAAATGCCTTCATTGTGTTAGCCAAGCCATGGGAAAAGTGTGTCAACGTTTTTGGAATTTTTTTTGCAAAATAATAATAAATTTTTTTTTGGAATTGTTCATTGATTACTGTTTTACGATCACTACATATTCGGCGCACCGTGAATATGTGCTGAAAGATTAGAATTTTTGGATATATTATCATATAGTTTTAGAAATAAAAAAATAATTTCTATTATTTAATATAGTTTATTTTGATGTTTTTTTATTACCAATAATTTTATATATAAATTTTTAAAATAATATTTACTAATTATTAATCAAGATAATATTTATTTAAAAAATTTAATGAAAAAATAATTAAAAAATAAATTTAGCTAAAATGTATTATTTCATTAAAAATATCTTTCAATATAATTTAATATTTTAAAGTAAATATTTTTGAAATTTTATTTAGAAACTAATTTCAGGACTACATTAATTTATAAATCAAATAATTTTAAATAATAAAATTATTTTGATTTATAATTTCATTTTAAACTGATATTGTAAATTAATAGAAATAAAATAACGATTTATTCTTACAGTAAACTTCACAGACAAAACATTACAAATATTAAAAATAAAAACAAAGCTTCAATATTAAATACTAAGTATAGAAGGGTTTGAAATAGTCCTACTGAAAAATAAAGTACTTACTACGCCAAAGTCAATAAAATTGAATTTTTACAGCCCACAGATAAATGTTTTAATAGTGAACTAGGGATAACCATTTCGCTATATATGATCTATTCTATTGGGCTCGAAAATATTTGACCAAATAGTTTTGCTCTGATTGTTGATTCAGATAGATTGATCTTTAGAGAGCAATTGGCGCATCAAAAACCACAAAATGTTTCTTTTTCTCATGAAATAATTATTGAAAATGAGGCTCCGAGTACAAAAAATCAATAACTTATTTTGGAAAATTTGTCATGACAAAGATTTAATTAAATAAACTATAATTAGTAAGGAATAGAAAAAATGAAATTTGAATTTACTTTGTTTTCTATTTAATTTATCAGTTGAGGATAATCGCAAAAACATATTTTACAAACACAATGACCAATTAATCATTTATATATTAAATCGCTTTATTGTGCAGTCATAGAGATTATGTAAGTGTGCGAAATTGCAGCTCAATCGGGCCAGGGGAAGTGGGTGAAAAATCGTTAGTAAGATTTTAAGCAAACACACAAACAAATCAAAACTTCAATAGTTTATGTTCGACGTCGTCGTGCTATCGTCTCTGACTTGTTCACATTTTTTTCTTTAGCACAACAATTGAAATCAAGGGGGCTCACAAGTATTTTTTTCTTTGTTTATTTTTACATATTTTTTTCATGAAATTCTTACCACTCGAGAAAATTTCGTGTTGAATAAACATCTACAATGAATAAGGCACAACATACTTAGAAATATTATTAAGTGTTGCAGTGGTAAATTGTGTCGAAACCTTTTAATTCCTACAAATCTCATTGAAAACTTGAGTCCATATAATTTCTTATCTTAATTCTGACAACACAAAAACCTTTTACTACTTTGCATATAGTCATAAGAATTTAATTTATTTTTTATAGACTTAAGAAAACTTTTAAATATGTAGCACATGATTGATTTTGCAACGTTTCTATTAGAAATCGGCACTGGTCCGGATTATTAAGCATTCTTTTCCCTTTTTATATTGTATCATTGCTCGATTTCAGAAAGAATTTTTTCGAACAATGCTGACAATTCTTTGTTGAAAAAAGTTGGTTTATTCTTTCACTCAACCTACAGTTAAATGTGGCTCGGTTTAACCGACGTATGAAATTTTCTATGTCGAAAATCTTTACAAACTCAAATGTCGTGTTTTTCTTTTTTTTCAAATCCATACAATTAAGAACACTTTGACATGTCTCACTTGAATTTGTATTACAATCACATTTTGAGTCATTATGACTCTTAGAAAGTCTTTCATCATTTATCATCGTTCTAATTGGTTTTCTTATTTTTATTTTTAATCATGATTATTCGAACAATTTTTTTACAAGTCATTTTTTAAAATATTTAACCTGTAAAAAATATTAATTTTTACCATTTCTCGATAAATCCCAAAATAATAAAAATTTCCTCAAATTATTTAAAATACATTTAATTTAAATTTTACTAAAAATATTAAACTTAATTTTAATTGTTAAATTAAAAATATGAACTTATAAAATGATTATTTTAATTATGTTCGAATAGTCAATCACTTTAAATTTAAATAAAAAAATACCAATTTCCGTCTGGGTGGGAGAATCACAATTCTAAATTCAACATACTTAAATCAACATACAGCATCCATACATTTACACATTCAAACAATTTAAAATATTCCTCACACATACCAAACAATTTCTAAGCAATAAAAAAAATAAAAATATACATATCAAATTTAAAAAAATTATGATTTTTAAAATCACTAGTAAATTCATTATTAATATTATATTTTAAATAAGGAATAAAAATTATTAAAAAAATCTATATATTTTTAGCACGTAAGATTGATCTTTTTTTCCTCTTAATTGTAAAATATTATTAAAAAAATTTATTTTTTCTCAACTTTTAAATTATTTTAAAATTCCGTTGCAGAAAATTCGCAGACTAATTCCAATTTTATAATGATCTCGCAGACAATGTTAATGCACCGGATGCTCGGTCTAGTATATTTTTACAAAAGAGTTTTTACAGGTAATATTACATCACATAGAATATTTATAGTAAAAAAATCAAAAAAATTTTATTTATTGATAAGCTTCAATCCGGATAAAATTTTTTTTATTAAAAACAAAATTCACTCCTTTAAAAAATATATTTGTCAATGAATATATGTGGAATGGGTGCGATGCCACATATATTGGAGAAACTGTCCGTCATCTCTGTAAACGAATTAAAGAACATGGTCGAAAAGAGAGTAAGAGCAATATTGCAGAAGAAAAGAAAAATGTAAATGCAATTGATAATTTCAAAATTTAATGTAAACATTTTGATAGTTATTGAGAGAGCATTCCATGTAAAGTAATTAGGTCACGTTACCATAAAATCAATATGAAATCAGCAGTTTCAACCTGAATTTTAAAAATTTTTGATTAGATTAATTTAATGTAACGATAACATATACATCATGTTTGCATTATTCTATGGAGGAATTAAATTATTAATATTGTCTCTAAATATATTTTTTAATAAATTAAAATTTTATTTATTTATTTTATTATTAAAATTTACGTTTATGGTTTCTCTAAATTGAAATAATTAACGTTTTAATACTTTTTATGATTCTTAATTTAATTTCAATTTTTAACAAGGTTTTAATTTTTTTATATTATTTAGCACATTGTTTAAGACCACTATAATAATATTTTAATATTCTTTACTAATAAAATTTTATTTGATTTTTATATTTTTATTGTTTAACTTTTGCGTCGCATAACAATGGTAAATTTTTATTTCTAGTATTTACTGCTTTGTTGAAAAATTGAAATGAGGAAAAAATAATGTTATTCATAAAAAATAAAAATAAAGTACTTTTGTTAAATAAATATGTTTGAAAAATCATGTCGTGTTTGAAGATAAATTACAACAATTTTGAATAAATTATTTGGATAAATAATCAAAACTCACGATGAAGATAAACTCTCAAACTCAGGGTTGAATATTAATGTCCTATCAATCAAACCATTCTTTTTATATTTTCCTAATAATTTGGTTCAACCTTCAAACATCGTTTATTCTTTCACTTTATTATTTGTCCACAGTACAATTATCAACAAAACTTTCGTCAGTTTGAATGATTCATTGGATTTTTAATTCTAATTTCAAATTATCTGAATTTGACATGTAAAATTAACATGTAAAATCTCATAAATTTTATTGGTTAAAATAAAATGAATTTTAATCATTTTTAAAAATATTAAATTGATTAATTTCTTTAACATTTTAAAATAAATTATTCAAAATTTAAAAGTGATTTTAATATTTAAAATAAACTAAAATTAAATGTAAGATATAAAATTAATCTTAAATTAAATTAGTTTCAGAAAATGTGAATAAAAATATTATCATCCATTTGGATAGGAGAGACACAATCCAAAATCAATAAACAACATTCAAAAAATCCTTAAAAAACCGTAGGGATTAAAGTACAAGATTCATTTTTGCCGTTTTTATGAAAAAACTTTATATTCAAAATCAAAATGTTATTTTATTTTTTTTATTCTTGTAACAATGAAGGTTTTAAAATCATTTTTGAAGATATTGTTTCGAGGTTTTATAAACAATTAAAAAGCAATTTATTCGTGGAAATTCAAAAATACTTAGTCTTTTATCTTTCCTTCCAATATATCTAAAATTTTCATAATTTTAATCAATAAAATGAATTTCATTTCATTAATATTAATAAATTTTAATACTTTTTAAAATTATTTAAATCTCAGCTCATTATCTGATATAATCATAATAAAGTTGTGTAAGCGGCCGAAGACCGTCTCATCTACTACTATTTCCTCAACGATTTTTCTAACTTTAATTAACTTTAACGTTTTTTTAATTAACTTTCCACAAAAAATTATCTTAATGCTTTACTACTCAATGACTTAGTTTTATCTTCTACCAAATTATCCCATAATTTAACGCATAAATTAATGGTTTCATTCAATGGAATATTGGTGAAAAGATTTACTATATCAAATGAAGCCATCACTTCACGGTCTGATTCAATATTCCAATTCAACGCGTTTGTATTGAGAATAAATTTAATATTCAAAAATGGCCTTTCTTTTCATTATTATTAAAAATACCATTATCAGTTCTATATATATATATATATGTATATATATACCTTATTCTGAAGGATTTAAAAACTTTAAAAATATATTGTTAAAAGCTACTAACAATGAATTAAATTTAAAAATTATATCACGATCTCAATATATATATTTTATTGAGTCTTGTGAACGCAAGTTTAGTATTTCGAAAATATAATTTGATTAAAGCTTTTTTTATACAACTATTGGACATGTTTCGATGTTTACATACATCATCATCAGCAATTTTTGGATGTTTAGTATATGAATATTGAATTGTTTGAATAACACAATTTTAATAGATACATTTACTTTAAAAGGTATATTAAGGATTTTATATTTTTATTTATGAAAATATTATTTGGAAATAATGGCAAAAAATATTTTAATTAAAAATTTTAAGTATTGAAATAACCTTACTTTGCCCATTCTGAATTTTGATTGATGGGTTGTAGTGTCTTATTAGTAATTGTGTTATTCAAACAATTCAATATTCATATACTAAACATCCAAAAATTGCTGATGATGATGTATGTAAACATCGAAACATGTCCACTAGTTGTATAAAAAAGCTTTAATCAAATTATATTTTCGAAATATATATATATATATATATATATATATATATATATATATATAGAATTATATATATATATATATAATATAATATAATAATATAATTATACATATATATAATTATTATATTATTATATAATTATTATATAATAATATAATAATTATATATATATATATTTATAAAGTATATTTTTTATGAAAAAATATATTTAGAAGTCAAAATCGTTAATTGTTTGCCTAGAAACATTTAAATTAAAAGATTGCTTTGAAAAGTGTCAATAATATTTAAAATTTTTTCTGGTCAATTATGAGAAAACTATTTGACTCACTGTGAGAAGTGGTTGCAACCTCAATATCAGGATTAATTTTTTTAACACCAAAATTTATTTATATAACAATTCACATCTTTAAAACAAATTTTCCTGTTAATTTAATTATCTCGACCCAAATTAATCTATTAAATTCTTTTCGATTTAATTTTTAAAATCCTGAAAATTTCTTTTGAAAATTTATTTCAAAAATTATTTAAACTTTATTTTCAAAATTTATTTCAAAGTTTTTCTAAAATTGCTTATTAAAAATATTTTTATTTATAAATAAATATTTAATATTTTTGTTTT